>JANJPH010000026.1:0-62840 GCA_030407195.1 [Candida] tunisiensis
GTCGGCTTGTGCCAAGCATGGACGGATCCGAGTTTGGATTCAGCCGGTGTGGCCGCACGGACAAGGGCGTCTCAGCATTTCGCCAAGTCATATCGCTCAAGGTCCGGTCGTTACTGACACCCGAAGAGCAAAAGGATCCTGCGAACGATGACCGCGAGCTGGACTACATCCACATGCTAAACCAGCTTTTGCCCGATGACATTCGAATGTACGAGGTGTGCCTTCGGCCGCCCGCGGGCTTCGATGCCCGCTTTTCGTGCCTCTACCGCCACTACCGGTACTTTTTCAGCCACGAGGAGGTCAGGAATGTCCACGCCATGCGTGAAGCAGCTGCCCACTTTGTAGGCGAACACGACTTTAGAAATTTTTGCAAGATTGATGGCTCGAAGCAGATCACCAACTTCAGTCGCAGAATCCTCAAAGCAGAAATCGTCGAACACCGGCAGGGACTGTTTTATTTCAATCTTCAGGGCAGCGCATTCCTGTGGCACCAAGTGAGGTGTATGATGGGAATCCTTTTTCTGGTTGGTCAGGGTCTTGAGCGCCCGGAGATTGTTCAGGAGCTACTCGACATTGGGCAAAACCCACGCCGGCCAGCATACGAAATGGCGTCGGACTTGCCGCTAGTCTTGTATGATTGCGTTTTCCCAGAAGCGGTGGAATGGGTCGGAGTAAGGAAGAGCAATACACAGCAACGCTTAAATGACCGTCTCTTTGAAGTCTGGCATGACTACGAACTCAAGGCTGCCCTTGCCGCCGAGATGCGCCGTGTGTGCTCCAACACGGACTTGAACATCCATGCCGTTCAGGAGAATGCAAACCCGGACAAGACTCGAGTGGCGCTCGGCAATGGCTCTTCGAAAACGCTATCAAAATACGTGCCACTTCACAAACGCGAGCGCATGGAGCCGCCTGAAGTCGTTAATGAGCGGTGGCGGCGACGAAAGCAGCAGAGGGTGGAGTAGGCACTGCTGCGCCCGGAGACACTACTCGTCTGTATACTATGCAATAACTATTGTACATGGCAAGGCCCTGTGGGAAAGGCGTTCTAAAAGTAGCACACAGCATGTAGCAGGGGCAGTTTGGGGTGCTTGGCTTGCCATTTGGCAAGGATATCCATGATCTCAGTGTCAAGATCAGACGATTGGACTAACATCTGAGCGAGTTCCAGTATACCGGCACCTCCAATCACAGCATCCTCGTGGTTGTCCTTAATATCCACATTAACTACATGAACCTGGCGACTCAGCTTGGCACCACGGTTCATAAGGTCCATGCAAACGGCGTCGAAGCACCGCTCCTCGCACGTGAAGACGATGTCAAATATGTTCCGATTCTCTTGCCACCGCTGGGGGGCCTCTTTGATATGCCGGTTGCGGTCGAGCATGTGTAGGACGCCGTTCTGGGTATAGAGCTGCTTGTTTTGACGAACCAACTCGTTGTATATCTCGTTATATGGGGTGCCGAAAGCGTAGATGTTGGGCTTGTCGAAACTCGGACCGGGCAAACGCACGGCCGAACCGGTGCCGAACGAGGCAACGTTGAAGCCCGCCTCCTTGAGCACGAGGTGTGCCTGCATCGACCGGTTCTGATTCGATGCACATACTGTGCAAAACCGCAGTCCGGAGTTGTCCTTCTCTGTCATTGTTATGTGGTGAAGCAGAGGGGCTGCGTGCGGCTCATCCGAAGATCGTGGGAAAGTCGTGGGAAGGGCGCGGACACAAACGGAAAATGCAAAGATATATATAGCACGTTACAGTTCTATGGCTGACCACTTGGCAAGACGCCCCGTGGAGGATCCTACGTTTCGAACAATGCAGTACGGATCATCGTGCGTCGCCAGGATGCTGCCTACGCCTGTACCCAACCCCTCGCCCAGGTTGAACTCCCCGGTCGTGACAAACCCAATAAGATGCTCCGCCGAGGGGCACTCCTGTTTTGCGTCCAGGTCCGTCGGGCTGGTCTTTGCGGATCTCAGCCAACTCTCCCTTGCGCTTGGCGGGATAGCGTATACTCGAGCGTTGGTGGACGGGCTCCCACGGTGGACATATTTGAACCCTACCGGCTTAATGCCCAGTTTGTCTCCCACAGAGTACCCTAGCTTCACGCAGCATGGCTCATCCTTGCCCGTGGCTCTCTCCTTCTCGAGTTGACTTTGAGCGGCTTCGAGTCTGCCGTCAGGTCTCCCCTCGGAGGCTCTGATTGACGAGGAATCCTCAGCTCCTCCCAGAAGGCTGAGAAACCGCCAGTCACACCGGAAGGGGTCGCCAAGCTCTCCGCGAACTGTGTTTCCGGTTTCAGTCTTCTCGTAGTTGACTCGCTTTCCCTTCGGCTTCCGGTCATGCGCGTGTCTCAGCGCCCGTGCCCGCTCCGAGCCTAGCGCATAGCACTCAGACAGAAAGGGGAAGTCGTCTGGGTAGTGTAAGCGACCATGTTCGAACTTCAGCTGGTGCCGCTGCTCCAGACCGCCAAGCCGAACGCCGGCCACGTGCACAAGGCTGTACCAGAGCGGCATCACCCATTGCCACGGCAGTAGAACAGTCCACATCCCATCGCTTCGGCGAAACAAGGCGAGAGGCACAACAGCGTCGCGGCCTGGCTCATGCTTTAGTGGCTTTCCTGGCCCCGCCTCGGCACGGCGACGGTTTAGCTGCTTGAGAGACTGCATATTTTGAGAGCTCTTCTCGCGCCCAGGCAGCGAGAACAGGCCGTTGCATGGAGCCATATCCACGGCGCCATTCCCCCATGCCTCCACGAGCTCCAAGAGTGACTCTGCCTGGGCGCCTCGCTGCCGTCTGGGGTGCTCATTGAGACGTGGATCCTGTATCTCGAGAGTCACCACAGCGCCGTCAGGAAGCACAGCATTATTGCTGAGCCCGTCCAACTGGCTGAAACTCCCCTTGTTCACGCTGCGTGCCACCATCGTGAGCGCCGTTGTACTTAATGGCCCCACAATATCAATGGAGCCAATCTCGTATTGGCAGTTGCGGAGCTCCACGTTAGTGAAGCCCGAGATCTCCTTGGCCAGGACGGTCATGACTGCGTCGAATGCCATTGGGTGGACCCTGACGACCACGGTGCGGCCGGTCTCCGTGCCGGGGACCCAGTACACCATGCCCTCCGCCATCGGCTCCTGAGCATCTCGGTAGAGAAGACCCTCGTAAAACCGCGCGCCGCCGAGAAACTTTGGGGTCACGGCGACGCCAGCGGTCAAATTCTGCACGACCCTAACCAGCAGCTCCTGCTTGCCGTCCAGCGTGGCGGTGCAGTAGTAAGACGCGTCCCACGCCACCGCGCCCTCCTTTACGCTCGCCCGGTGCGTCGGGCGGTAGCACTTCTCCGTGGGCCGCACGGCAACGGAGTAGCCCCACTTGTGCTCCATGTGGGCACGCTTTGCATGCCAGACGTGTGTCGGGAGCCACACCTTGTCGTGCTGCCGTTTTCTGTACCGCTCGTTGCGCGGTGGCGGCGGTCGCGCCGCTGGGTATGGCAGCCGCCTGTGTCCGTCCTCCTTTTCTGCTTCGTCGGCCTCTGGGGCGCTGGGATAGAGACCATCGCGCTCCCGCTTGTCGCGCTGGTGGAGACGTTCTTCGGCCATGGCCACGGCGCGCGCGTGCCCGCGCAGCTGCTTGGGACGGTTGGCGGGGGTCTGATCCTCGGCCATTTCGCGCGCAGCGCGCTTGCGGAGGCGCTTGGGGACGCGCTTGACGTTGTGCGAGGCGGTGCGTCGGCGGAGAGCGCGCGGCACGCTCTGGAACGCCCGCTTGCTGGCGGCGTGGCGGCTGCGGACGATGGCGTCCTCGAGCTGGCGGATCTCGTGCTCGCGGGAGCGGAGAAACGCGGGCACGTCCATGCGGCCGTCTGCGAGGGCCGGATCCGTGCTCTGTGTCACGATCCGGCGGGCGTCCGCCACGCGCTGGCGCTTCCGTCGCGCGTTGTCCATGGTGGAGGTTGGTCGTTGACGTGCGGCGCGCCGCGTTTGATATGCGGCTCATGTGCGGCTCACGCCGCATATGTGGTGCGGCGCATGCGGCGTGCACGTGGTCTGCGCCGCACAGCAGGTGTGGCGCCGTGCCCGCCGCATCTCCCGCGCGGCTCGTGCGTCGAGGAAGAAAAAGTCCTGCCGGGTAAAGCTAGAGTCATATGGAGGATCTTCCGGGGCCGCCGATGTCTCTGGTCTCTCACTGGGCAGCACGCTCAAGTCAACCAGCGATTACAACAAGGAAGCAACAATGGCAGACGTGGTCCTAGGCGCGCAGTGGGGCGACGAGGGCAAGGGCAAGCTCGTCGACATCCTCTGCGAGAACATCGACGTCTGCGCCCGCTGCCAGGGCGGCAACAACGCCGGACACACCATCGTCGTCGACGGCGTCAAGTATGACTTCCACATGCTCCCTTCTGGCCTCATCAACCCCAAGTGCAACAACCTGCTCGGCTCGGGTGTCGTGATCCACGTTCCTGCCTTCTTTGCCGAGCTGGACGAGCTCGAGCGCAAGGGCCTCAAGGGCTGCCACGAGCGCCTGTTTGTCAGCTCTCGCGCCCATCTGGTCTTTGATTTCCACCAGATCGCCGACGGCCTCAAGGAGCGCGAGCTTTCGGGCAAGGCCATCGGCACCACCGGCAAGGGCATCGGCCCGACCTACAGCACCAAGGCGTCCCGCAGCGGGCTGCGGGTCCACCACCTTGTGTCTCAGCAGCCCGGCGCGTGGCAGGAGTTTGAGACCCGCTTCCGCCGTCTCATCGAGTCGCGCCAGAAGCGCTACGGTGACTTTGAGTACGACGTAGACGAGGAGCTCGCCCGCTACAAGGCCTTCGCCGACCGGCTTAGGCCGTTTGTGTGCGACGCCGTGCAGTTCATGCACAAGGCCCTCGCCGACAAGAAGCGCATTCTCGTGGAGGGCGCCAACGCGCTCATGCTGGATCTTGATTTCGGCACGTACCCATTCGTGACGTCGTCAAACACCTCGGTTGGCGGCGTTCTGACGGGCCTCGGCATCCCTCCGCAGAAGATCCGCAATGTCTATGGCGTTGTCAAGGCCTACACCACCCGTGTAGGTGCTGGGCCGTTCCCCACCGAGCAGCTCAACGATATCGGAGAGCACCTTCAGACTGTCGGCGCCGAATTCGGCGTCACCACCGGCCGGAAACGTCGGTGTGGCTGGCTCGATCTCGTCGTTGTCGCATACTCAGCTGCCATCAACGGCTACACCTCGCTGAACCTCACCAAACTGGATGTTCTCGATAAGTTGCCCGAGATCAAGGTGGCTGTAGCGTACCGCACCCCCGATGGCAAGGCTATCGAGTCGTTCCCGGACGACCTCTTGCTCCTCGACCGTGTGGAGGTCGTGTATGAAACTCTCAAGGGCTGGCAGTCTGACACGACGAAAGTCAAGTCGTACGCGGACCTTCCGAAGGAGGCCAAGGACTATGTCGACTTCATCGAGAAGCACGTGGGAGTGCCCATTGAGTGGGTCGGAACTGGCCCTGGTCGTGACAACATGCTCACCAAATAGACTGTACATTAGTGAAGATGTGTTCTAGCTGTGCGCCACTCTTTCAAAAAGGCAGTACTGAGTCCATGACAGGTGTGACCGAGCCAGCTTGTGCAGCGAGGGCGGAATATACAAGAGCCGTGCAACCCCTCTGCTTGCTCCAGTGTCCAGGAATGGTGTGCAATACTCCACTTGCCACTCTTTGCTCTTCGTAAATTGGACTTCGCCGGCTTCTGCATCCACCGGCAGGTTCACGTCCACGACGTAGTCGCATTGATCCAAGTCCACCAGCTTGCTCCGGTCCGCAATATTCTTATTGTTCATGCCCGGCGGTATTACGCGCGTGCCATTGCGTCGCCACCATGGCTCGTCACCCTCGTGGAATTCGCCCGGCAACAGGCCATTGAAGCCGCTTTGGACGAATTGGAGCCGAGTGTCGGAGTTTGGAAGGAAGTACGAACTCGGGTAGCGGTACCATTCGCGACCGACACACACATTGCCTCTGGCTTCTGTCCCGATGTGTGAGTAAACATCGATGGGGGCGGCGTAGTACTTAGCGAGTGCGGTGGCACGAGCAACGGACACCAAAACTATTCCCACCAACAGAGAAGCGACGAAGTACGTTGGTAATCTGCTCCCGCGGAGCCACCTTCTCAAGACGTTGCGTGCCGCCACCAGCGCGACCGCCGCATTCAGGCATATCGATGGATAGACAACGTACATGAAACGCTCTTCCTTGTGTGGCTGTGCGCTGAACACGGAGAGCCAGAGATAAAGTGGCGACAAGATCGTCAGCGTGTGGGCGAGGCTTGTCTTTTGATGCTGACTCCGGCCAGCGGCGAAATACGCCATTAGGGTCGCTGGCACACTGAGAACTGACAGAAGCGCGGCTACGTTGAAGTTGAGAGTCAAATTCAATGCGTAGTAGTACCACGGCTCAGTTCCAAAGATGTCAGGACCGCTTTCGGTCGAACTGTGCACAACATTATAGAGAACAATGTTCAGCGGCACAAACTGCAACTTACCATAGCTAGCGTAGTCCACCGCCGTTATTGCCACGGCCAGCACCCCGAGCGGAGCAGCTACTGCCGCAGCTGACTTTGCCACCTGCGTCAGATTGGCTCTCTCGACAACATAGTAGAGCCCGAATGGCAGCGCCAGCGCAGCACAGAACGGCCATCCAAGCAGGGCGCCGACACCCAGTGCAGTCATACTTGACGTGAAGGAGCCTGCCACGACATACGACAGGGCCAGCGAGTAGGCGTACATGGAGAACGAGCTGGGGAGAAACGCCACGGAAGCGTGCGACATGCCAGCCGAGGACAGCGACAGGACCAGAAACGCAAGAGCAACGTCTGATGACATATATCGGGCTATGCTGCTGTAGAGACTCGTCTCGCAGCCAGCACAAACGGCAGCCAACACAGCGCGCAGACCGAAAAAAAGTGACCGCTTGTCAGGGAGCGCCCATTGCAGCACCTTGACGACTATTGCGTGCATCCATATGTACGACCAGCTGCGGATGGAGTACTCTGGCGAATACTCCCATGTCTCGCGCCCGAAGTGGTGTGTCAGGAAGTGGAGGGGCTCGTAGTAGTTGAACACTGTGTCAGCCACGTCGTGGTCACCCAATTGGACGCTACCCACCCTCATCGCAGTCCGGGATGATGGAGTGCCGCGCACAAAGCAGCCTAACTGCGAGTGCAATGGAGAACACCGCCCATCGTTGCTTCGTCATGGGTGCTCAGTGCTATGAAATTTCATGCGGCTGATCCTAACCAAGACAAGAAATGGCAGGTGCACGTACCGCTGGCAAGAGAGAGGCTTCGGCATTGTGGTCGAGCGCGTCCTGCCGGTCAGTGGCCTCACTGTCGCGGTTGGACGGGCAGCTCGAGCATGGACAATGGCGCCGACGACGCCGACAACCAGAACGTGAAATGGATGTATTATGCTAGTTCTTGATCTCCTCGTTGGAGAGGACAACAAACTGAGGGACACGGAACTTTTTGTCGTGGTACACGTTCTCGGGCTCCCATCCAGGCACATCCTTCATGATTTCCTTTTCGCGCTCGTGATACGCGAGAGTCCGCCGAACGTTGCCGCGATCTGCCTCGGCTTGGAGCATGGGGTAGAGGTAGATGCGGGCCCACACCTTCTCACGCTGAAGCTCTCGTCGCTCGGCTATGGCCTTGGACACCTCCCACATGCCGTAGCCGCACACGGCGCCCATGGCTACGAGATACACCATAGGGCGGAAGCCGCGAGCAGGCAGGTTCCGCTGCGTTAGTGCTGTTCCGTGTGGCCCAGACGAGCGCCACTCACCCTCCATTGCACCGGCTGGTAGCCGCCGACGGGGGGAAGATCTTGGACCATTGTGCTGTGTCGTTGTCTGGTGTGTCGGGGTTTGCAGGGCTGGGAGATTGACCAATCGCAGGCGCGGCAAATGTATGGAGAGCAGGCCGACGGACGAGAGCAGGGTCTAGGCACAGAGCAGGCGGACCGAGCAGGCGAGGGGCCGGCCGGGGCCCCATCTTGGAGCCCCCTCTTACCGTAATCCGCCTCTGAACGGCGGCGGCCAGGGTTGGGGTCGCCACCCTGGTAGCGATCCAGGGTTAGGGCGCGGTGCTAACGGCTGTCAGCCCTAGGACTGCATCAACACTCGACTGGCAGTACTACGATACTCTTACCCGGAAGTCTAACTAAGAACTTTACCTTACGGTTGGGACTTCTGGGATACTCGTTCCTTATCTGCACGACATTGCAAATCCAAGTGTCGTTACTTCCGTTCGCCTCACGACACTTCCTCTTAACTCCGGATTACCCCGGATTATTCATTCTGCTCTTCGCCACAGGATTGCATTACTAATTGTAATTGCCACCCTGCCTCAGAGTTATTATATAAACCCACCGTGTTTCCTTCATTAGAAGATATATCGAGAATAACAATAATCAATAAGAATAACAAGTTCCATTATACGTTTCAACTACTACCCGATTCACTACGTAGCAGTGGGCTCTACGACTTAGCCCACTGCATACCGCGACTTACGCTAAACAACTCTACGCTAATCGACTTACGATTTACTTGGTCCCTCGCGCAAACGTGTGCATGACCTTGTGAGCTTTGTAACGTAACAGGGCTTACACGGCCGCGGGTTAGGGTCACTATGGTAGCGATGGTCCTAGCGGTCGCTGCCAGCTTCGCCAACTATGGTAGCGATCGCCGAGGACGACGAGAGCCGACGAGCACCAATGAGTCAAAAGATCACTACAAAGGAGGATGTGCTCAGGTTTCTCGAGCAGTACGACGACCTGCTGTTCGACTGCGACGGCGTGCTGTGGCAGGGGTCAAAGCTCCTGCCCCACGTGAAGGAGACGCTGGATCTGTTGCGGAGCCTCGGGAAACGGCTGATCTTTGTCACCAACAACAGCACGAAGAGCCGGCGAGCCTACACGAAGAAGTTTGCCAAGTTTGGCATCGATGTCACCGAGGAGGAGGTGTTTGGGTCGAGCTACTCGGCCGCCGTGTACCTGCAACAGGTGGTGAACTTTCCGCCCGACAAGAAGGTGCTGGTGGTGGGCGAGCGCGGCATGGAGGAGGAGCTGGAGCGTGCCGGGGTGCAGTACGTCGGGGGCACGGACCCGCGGCTCAACGATGTGGCCAACTTCAGCGAGGAAGGGCTCGAAAAGCTGCACCGCGACCCGACAATTGGGGCCGTGCTGTGCGGACTCGACATGCAAATGAACTACTACAAGGTCGCCAACGCGCTGATGCAGCTACAGGACCCCGCGACGCTGTTCCTCGCCACCAACATCGACTCGACGTACCCTGCGCACGGCAAGCTGCTGCCCGGCGCAGGGACCTGTGTGGCGCCGCTGGAGGTGGCGTCGGGCCGCACGCCGGTCGCCCTGGGCAAGCCGTCGCAGACCATGATGGACTGCATCAAGGCCAAGTTCCACTTTGACCCGAAACGGGCGTGCATGGTTGGCGACCGGCTCAACACCGATATGGTGTTCGGGGTCCAGGGTGGGCTCGGGACGCTGTTTGTGCTCACGGGGGTGGACCGGGAGGAGACTATACTGGGGCCGAGCCCCGTCGCGCAGCCGAAGTACTACGCGACCAAGCTCGGGGACATATACGAGCTCTACCACGCATGAGCGTGCGTGGAGGTAGCAGCTGTAGCTAGAGCTAAGATCCAGTGACCAGGTTTGGAAACACGCGGTCGCCAAGCGGGCTCGCTGCGTGTGTGTGGCGGCCCGAGCGGCGCACGGCCGGGGGCCCGGCGCGGGCCAGAAATCTAAAACTGTGCCGGTCAGGGGCAGGGACGCGGGGCAGGACGTGAAACCTGTTGTGAGATCAGGCGGCCTGTGTGCGCGTCACGGGGCCGCGAGGACAGCCGACACGCCCCGTCTGGCGCAGTACCGCTGGCGGCGTGCGTGCGGGGCGGTACCGGCTGCCGGGCCGACCGACGCGGTATGGCGTATGGGCGGTCGGCTCAGACCCGTGACTAGCGTCTGCCGTGGATCTACGTAGCTGTCTTGGAAACTCGCTGGTTCCTGGCTCGGTTTCGACCGCTGCAGACCCGGTGTCTTGCCCCGGACAGGGTCCGAGCACCGCACCGGTGCAGGGCCCAACGCCAGCAGCGGCGCCCGCCGGCCGGCACGGCCACCGCCCTCACGCGGCGGCCGCCGGGGCCGGAGGTGGCGCCTGCCCGCGCGGCCCAAACGGGCAACCGCAAGATTACCACGCGCATGCGGACGCCAGATCGGGAAGGCAGATTGCCTAAACAAGCGATCCGCTAATGCAGGGGTCCCCTTCCATTCTCGGTCGCCCTGGCAACGGTGCCAAATGCTAAACACACACCTTCATTTCGCTCCCTACAGCCTTATAAGCGGACGGTCGCGCTCATTGTTGAGCTGCCTCTGGAAACGTCCCTCGTCCGGCCCGTGCCTCCCCACTCTCGCTCGCCAGCCCACCCTGCACCCGCCGGCCGTTACCACCACGACTCCACCGCCCGACGGAACCCGGCCACTCATTTATTTATTTATCTCCGCCAGGCACACCCTCCCTTAGCACGTCTCCGAGACAATGAGGTTCACAGCGCTCGCCGCCGCCTCCCTGGCGGCCCTCAGTGGCAGCGCCGCCGCCGCTCCCGACTACTTCCCCCCATTCCTTGGCGTCAACATCCCCAACCTTGGCGTGGCCGGCTCTGCCTCCGGCGCCCAGGGCGCCGGCCTCCCAGGCCGCCACAATAAGGTCGTCGAGTCGGCACAGTCCGTCGACAAGAAGCCGTCCAGCTACGTCTTCCTCCTCAAGCCGGAGGCCCTCGACGACGGCCTCCAGGCGCGCGACCACGCCAACCGCGCCCGCTCGCGCATCGCCAGCATCCTCGGCGGCGCCGTCGAGGAGGCGGCCGCCGCCGTCGCGGGCGTCAGCAAGGCCAAGGCCGACGACTTCCTCGCGGGCCTCAAGTTCCCCGAGTTCCCCTCGCTCCAGATCGGCCACGGCGCCCTGACAGCCGAGCAGGTCCAGAAGCTCAGAGACAGCGGCGAGATCGAGGCCATCGAGGAGGACACCAAGGAGGTCATCCTCAATCTCCAGAACGTCCCTGCGCGCGACGCCACGCCGACTTCGCTGGCCGCGATCGCCAAGCGCTCCGAAGCTGCCGACAACGGCACCGAGAAGCCTGCGAGTGGCCGCCAGGTTGTGGTCCAGCGCAACGCACCTTGGGGCCTGTCCCGGCTCAGCTCCCTCCAGCCGTCCCCTGGTTCGTCCGAGACCAACCAGGGCTCGTACTACTTCGAGCCCGTCAAGGGTGACACGATTGTCTACGTCGTTGACTCGGGCATCCGCACCTCGCACCAGGAGTTCCAGGGCCGCGCCGAGTTCGGTACCATGACCATCAACAACGACACCGCTCCAGAGACGGACGAGTACGGCCACGGTACCCATGTCGCCGCCACCGTCGGCGGCTACAACTATGGTGTTAGCAAGTTCACGAAGCTTGTGGCTGTCAAGGTTCTCGACTATCAGGGCATCGGCTCCATCTCGACCTTCGTCGGCGGCGTGTCATGGGCTGTGCAGGACTTTGTGAACCGTCGCGCTGAAAACGGCAACCTGCGCGGCATCATCAACTACAGCGCCACTGGCGTTGACGCGAAGACGAAGACTGCCGTGATCCAGCAGTCCTTGGAGGCCGGCATGCTCTTTGTTACTGCCGCAGGCAACATTGGCAACGACTCGTGCAACCTTAACCCGTCGGGACTTGGCGGCCAGGGCACCGGCGTCATTACAGTTGGTGCCATCGACGACGCTGACAACAGAGCTGAGTTCAGCAGCTTCGGCAGCTGTGTCGATGTGTTTGCTCCTGGTGTAAATGTGCTTTCTGCCTTCAACTCTGCTGACAACGCTGCCGTCGTGCTCAGTGGCACTTCCATGGCCTGCCCGCACGTCGCTGGCCTTGCTGCCTACTACTGGATGTTTGACCACACCAAGACTCCGCGTGAGATCACAGACATCATCATCAACTCCAACACGGAGACATTTTGCGAGAACCCGGGCAAGGATACAACCAATAGAATCGCCTACAACGGCGTCAACTACTCCCCTCCCTCCTAAGGGACCACTACAAGGTAATTTATAATCCTGTCACGTCCATGTCACGCAATTAATAATATGTCTATTCCACATCACTCCCCGCGTTGATCTATGTTACGAATGCCCCGACGTGCTCACACTGACACACGGTGGCCATTCTATTACTACCATTTTGTCGTTACGTTGTCGTAGTCACATCACATGATGGCGCACTTGCCGTCGCCCGCAAATTCAGCAAATTGCTCCTTTGCGATCTCGAGCTCGTTCTCCTTCTGCTTTTGCTTCGTCTCTTTCGGAAAAAACAGGCGCATCGCTTGCATTATGGCCCTGTCGAGGTTGCCTTCGTCGGCGCGAAGCACCACGGCACGTCGGCATATAGGGCAGTTGTCCTTGCGGTCGCGCTGGAGCTTCACCAGGCAACGCACGCAAAACATGTGACCGCAGTCGAGACGGATCGGCTTGAACGCCAGCCCGGCGCAGATGGGACAGGTGTAATCGTCCAGCTGCGGAATCACGGACAGGAGCCGTTCCGCCATTTCGTAGCACACGCCTTTAGCGAGTGAGCCAGAAAGGAACTCGGGGTCTTCCTCGCCGATGAATTCGGGAAAAGCGCTCCGCGCTGATAACGCCGTCTGCTTGTCGAATTTCTTTAGAATTTTGGTCAGGGCTGTCCGATTGAGAGCCTCAAATTGGAGGTTCACCATCAGGTCCTCGTTGAGCTGCCAGAAATCAGCAAACACCCGGTGTGAGCTGCGGTTTCGGAACTTGTGCAGCAGCTTGGCCTCGTTGACACGGTCATAGAACCATGCCAGTTGTCGTTTTGCCCGCTCGACGCTGCGCTCGCCGGAGTCACTCTCATGTGTCGAGAAAAAGACGGCCGCCTCTATGTACAGCCGGAATATCTCTCGCCACACATACATGTCTGATTTCTTCTCGTGCGGGCACGACACTTCTCCAACTCGCGACCCAAGCTGTTTCACGCTTTCGATCAGCACCTCTTCCTGTTGCTCCTTGTGCGAGTCAAGAGCCTCCAGCTCCGACGTCAGCATGTGGAAGAACTCCGAGTCGGACTCGAGGCGGATCTCCATTCGGCGCCTGCCGCCCACGTTCTGGGCTTTGAGAGCATGGATCAGCGACTCCTGGCTGGCGTTCCGCGATGCTGTCCGCGGGGTGCGGGCACCGATGGGCGTGGTCGCTCCGCTCGGGGACGTTCGCGCAGTGTAAAAGCTTGCTGCGTCGCTCGGAGGGGTGCTGTTTATGGGTTCGGGCAGGCCGTTGACGCCATCGCCTGACCCATGAGAATCGACGTCAGTCTCAGCGCTGAGGAGCGAGTCAGCGGCGTCTTCGTCCTCCGAGGAGCCCTGGTTGCTGCAGGGCGACGGCTCCTCATCCGGCACGTTGATAATGCGGATGGTGCCGTCGCCAGATTCGAGAATGCGCCGGAGGCGACGCTTAGTGCTCTTTGTGAGGTGCGCCTCGAGAGGCAGATTGCTGTCGGGATCGAGCGTGAGCGAGATCTTGGGCACAAACTCCTTGAGGGTTCCCTCGAACGAGTAGGTGATGATGGGATGGGTGCCCGGGGCCTGTCCCGCGGCGTGGGTCCGGGTCTTGTCGTAGGCGAGCAGGAGGTTGAGGGTGTCACGCTCGAGGCCGAACTCCTCGAGCTCGGCGACGACCTTGTTGATGCATTTCTTGAGGGCCTTGTACTGGATGGCAGCCGAGCGCCACTCGGGCGGTATGCTCTCGTCCTGGAGGCGCTGTTCGAATGTCTTTGCAAACTTCATGATTCGCTGCGATGGGGGCCATAACGGTGGGCTTGCGCTGCAAACATCGGAGGAGCGGCTATGCTGCCATGTCGTCTGGTGCCACAGACCTGTTGTGTCGTCGCTCAGGGACGGGGAACGTGTGCGGTCATATATGTGCGACCACTTACATAAATATATGCAGTTGCCCCGCAATGGTTGGGCTTCCTCGGGGACGGTCGACGAAGAAGAAGCGCAAGCGTAGACGAGCGTGAGTACATGCCATTTACCCGGCAAGGCGCTCCACGTGGGGCCCTGCGATCAGCTGTGCGGGCCGGGGGCCCTTCGGATCAGCCATGCGTCGTGATTTCGGGCGGGCCTGGCGGCATGATGACGGTCGGCGACCTGTCTCCCGCGAGCTCTGTCGAGAGGCGTTCCTCGGGGGCGCCGAGCCGCTATTGCTCGCGTGACTAAGTCTGAGACGCAGGAGGGGTCTCGGAAGCCGGGACCAGAGGGAGGCGGGGGCGGGCTCTGAGCCATTTGCCAGAATCGCAACTATCTCCCTGGTCACACCTGTCAGACCGGGCACTATGCACATCATCGGCTGGCGGGCGAGCTCTGCAAACGCTCGTGGACGGTTGCGGAAGCCGCCCGGACAAGGCCACCTGCCAGTGGCTGCGGCATTGGACGCCTGTCTCAGGCATACGAGATCTGCACATGGTCAGCCGCGACCTGCACAACCGACTACTGTGGCGGAGGCCCCACATCCTCGCCCACTGCTCCTTGGCGTGCCCGGCCCATGATCGCGGCATTTAGACCCTGTGTGTTGCACCTAGGACCGCCCACCCTGGACGTGCATCCTTGGACCATCGCTCCACTAGGCCCTCGGCACTCGGCGCGCGCGCCTCAGCGTGCACATGCTGTGCTGTGGCTGGTGACCCCAGCGGAATGAATCACGGGGCCGATGCCTTCCGCGCCAAGACTGTCCCGAGACCGTGAGAGACAGTTCCGGTTTCAGCCGTGAGGGCGACCAGGCGACCCTGGGGGCAGCCGTGAGGGCGACTAGGCGACGACCCTGGCTCTGGCCGCGCGTCGGAGGTGGGCGGTAGGGCACTACGGGCGCAGCCGGCTGGCGCGGCCGTCTCTACGGACGCCGGGGGAGACACGGTCGAGAGGAGGTCACGTGGAGGCATCACGTGAGTGAGGCGTGACCTCGTCACGTGAGCGGGCCGTGACCTTCCCACGTGACTTAGGGCCCTCGCGCCGGGTAATGAGCCTATAAATTTTCCACCCGCGAGACGCTTTTCGTCCAGCACACACAGCAGACAATGGTGAGTGGCGGAGGGTCGTCCTGCGAACGAATGATGAGCTTACTTTCTTCTTTCCCTTTCCTACGCGACTGTGACGATACGAAAGGCGTCCAAGCAACGCTCACGAGCGCTCTCTCCGAGAGAACTCCAGTTGTGCGGGCTTTTACTTGCCAGTAACTACTTGTGCCTGACATGCTCGCAAATGCAGCTAGTACCGTGCCTGCGACGAATTCACTAACATAGCTGGCTGTGTCGCGTCCGCGAGCTCCACATTCTGTCCGCTCGGCTTCGGTAAGGTGAGTATTGGCTCGCTACGCGAGGCTGCTCTGCAATGATGAAAAAACTTTAAACATTCGCAGTTTCCTCGGTAGCATGCGCATAAGAACCCATCTTAGCATGCCGGTGACCGCCAATTATCCTTCCTTGGATGTCTGATTTGGAGTTCAATCGCCGTTAGGTGTTGTCGACGCATCAGTGTCTAACACAGTACAATGTGTATCAGCATTACGTACTAGTCTATGTATTGTTTGAGCTTTCTCAGCTTCTCAGCTGCTGCCTCCAGCAGCGAGTCGTCCTTGCACACAGCGAACCGTAGGTAGTCCTCTGCGATATGAGCGTTTTCGCGCGAGTAGAATTCCGTAGGAGGTATGGCCACGACGCCGATCTCTTTGATGAGCCAGTATGCCACCCGATAGTCCTTGGCTCGTCCAGAGCCTTCGCGGATGTCTTCGGGATATTCGTAGTCCTCAGGAATCTTGACCTTTGAGAAGTTGACCAGCACAAAGTACCCGCCCTCTGGTACGGTGTACGGCAGGCCCAGCTCCTCCCACACCTGATTCAATATCTTGTACTTGTGGTTGAACATCTCAACCTGACTCTCGTAGTAGTTGTTTGTCTCGGCCAGCTCGAGGGCCTTCGCCGATGCCTCCTGGAGCGGCGAGTTGACGCAGAACACGATCCGTGTGTTTGCGGCTGCGACATGCCTGATGAGCTCTGGGTGGCCAATGAGCCAGCCCACACGCCAGCCAGTGGCGCTGAACGTCTTGCCCGCCGATCCCACTGTCAACGTGAGGCGCGACAGCTCGGGAGATAGTGTCGCGATACGTGTGAACGGCTTGTAGTGGAGACGGTCATACACCTCATCAGAGAGGATCACCAAATTGTGCTCCACGGCGATCTTGCCAATCTCCAGAAGCTCCTCCTTCGAAAACACCTTGCCGGTTGGATTCTGTGGCGAGTTGAGGACAATGATCTTGGTGCGGTCGGTGACAGCTGCGCGAAGTTCGTCCAGATCGACCTTCCACTCACCTGCTGAATGGGTGCGCTGAGCGGCATCCTTGGGGGGATGCAGGGGCACACACACAACCTTGCCTCCAGGAAGCTTGATGTTGGAGATGTACTGATCGAAGAACGGCTCAAAGATGATCGCCTCGTCGCCCTCATTGAGGAAAGCGGTGAACGCCGAGTACATGCCCTCGTTCGCGCCAGCCGTCACCACGATCTCCGTCTCCGGGTCGAGGGTCCGGTCAAAGTAGGGGCTGTAGGCGCGGCTCAAGGCCTGTCGCAGCGAAGGCCGCCCGCGGGTCGGCGAATACTGATTCAGCAACGGCACGTCCAAGCACTTTTTGGCAGCCTCGATGGCAAATTCAGGAGGACTGTAAGAGAAGAAGCCTTGGCCAAGGTTGACGACCTTTTTGCCGGTCGTTTTCTCGACATCAGCCGCTGCCTCGTTGATAATGCTCCACACGTCCTTCGACTGGCCGAGGACGTGCCGAGATGGCTCTGGCCACTTGAATCCGTCAGTAGTCATGTTTCTGCGTGCCGACAATGCCAATGCTTCTGTCCGTGCCACCGACCGCGTCAACGTCCTCAGCATGGCCCAGCGAGACGATAAGCGCGACGGAATTAGTCAACGGGTGCCGGCCCCGCAGATCCGGAGCACGCAATTCACGTCGCCGCATCCACCGTGCGGCTCGCCCGCCGCACACTGCGGCTCATGCATATTGCTCTAAACGGATAAGAGCCGCACGATGCGGCTCGGCCGATGGCGAACCGTCACACTCGGCACACCCGCAACTCACAATGCTCAGACTACGACCGGCCGTACGGATTGCAGTGCGCTACAACTCGCAGTTCAAGTCGCGGCCCGCGCCGCCGCGGCTGCCAAAGGAGCTCCAGGAGGAGTTTGAACGTCTCCAGCGCGAGGCCAACGTGCAGCACTTCGTCGAGCCGGACAAGGACGGCGCTCCAGTTCTCAGCAAGAACGACGACAGCCAGTTCCACCCCGAGTTCCGACCGACACGGCCCGATTTTGAGGGCGAGAAAAACCCCGTCACCGGCGAGATCGGCGGACCCAAGCAAGATCCACTGCGCCATGGCGATTATTCGTTCAACGGCAGAGTGACAGACTTTTAGGCACCGAACAGGACTCAAAGCATCAATAGTATATAGATACAACGCATTAGCTCACACCACTAAGGAGCCTGCCCAGTGTCTCCCGTGTTGCCTCAATCATCCGCTTCTCCTCGTCCAGCAGGTCTTTCAGGCCCGCCGCTGCAGCGTAGGCGTCCACGAGCCGTCCATCAGCGGGAGCAACCCCGCCAGGCTCGTCTTGGTTGGCTGAAGTGGTTGCCACGATATGTCGTGCCTGTGCCACGGCAGTCGTTGTGCGTTGCTCCAGACCCCGTGGCTCCTGAAGTTTCCGCTTCAGTCGTCCGAGTTCGTCAAACCATTTGCGTTCTGCCTCCGAGACAGGCAGTGACTGGTGGGCGCTTAGCTTCTTGACAAGCGCCTCTGCTCTCCCATTGAGCTTCTCTTGCCGCGCCACGGCGTCGTCCAGGGTTTCCTTGACCCGCGATAAGTCTGACAGACGTTCCATTTTCTCAGCAACCTCTTGGGTCTTGTGCAGTTGTCGCCGTAGTTCAGACCGTTGCAATGCTACTCGCTTTTGCAATAGTAGTCCTGCGAGGTCAATCTTCGAAAGCTCTTGGCTCATGTGGTCCGCGGCCTGCGTTAACTTCGCCAGCGAACGCGAGTCTGCTGTCAAGGGTGTCGTCGAGCGTAGAGCTGGTGGAATGTCGAGCTTGACGCTCGACAGGGTGTTAAAGATCTCTGTTGTGCCGCCTGGGTTGAGAAGGCACTGGTACCCAAGCAGCGGTTGCTCATTAGCACTGTCAGGGAGATCGCGCTGCATCGCCTCGACGTTGAAGTTGTCCAGCGCAGGCTTGTCATCCTCCCACAGCACCTCAACTCCAGCCCCTGCTGAAGTGACCGATAGAGCGGCGGCACCTCCTAGCGCACTATGTAGCACTGCGACCCCTATTACGCCACTGGACTTGCTCGGCAGGCTAGGTGTCGTGGCGGGCTTGCCAAAGTTCAATCCGGAGGTTTGGGGCCCCGAGGCATTGCCGAAGCTGAATCCGGAGGTTTGGGACCCCGAGGCATTGCCAAAGCTGAAGCTGGAGCTTTGCGTGGTAGCACTTTTGCCGAAGCTGAAACCGGAGGGCTGGGTGACGGCGGCCGGCGCAGGTTTTGTGCCGAGTGCTGATACAGAGCTGTGAAACGTCTTGGAAGAAAGTGCGTCCCTAACTTTCTCGCTATCGCCGTCAATCATGGCCGCTACAGTCGGCTCTGCCCAAGGCCGAAGGTCGATTCGCCACAGCTGATTTGTTTCCAGAGCGAACACTGTTGAGCTTTGCGTCTGCGGCTCTGCCCAAAGGCCGAGGCGGGGTGCGCCGTCTTTCTGACCGTGCAAATTGATACTCTCCAGCAGTGTCAGCGATGGCACCGCCTCGTCCGGATCGTCCTCCATGCTCATCGATCCCAACTCCTCCACCAGCGAGCCTAGAACAGAGCTCGTGTCTGTCCATTTGCATGCAACGCCGTCATCAGTCTGCAAGGCTATGTTGACTCTGCCCGTCGAGTACGAGACAAAAAGGGCAGTCAAGGTGCCGACGTTAACAGCGACTACGTCCAGCGCGCTGCCCTCGTAGAGCTGTTCAGGAAACGGCGCGATAGTGCACGGACCCTGCGGTGCGACCTGACGACCCATGTCTGGTCGCTGCAATATCACGAGCTCAACCATAGTACCAGACCGTGGCTGGATCCGGCTTTCGCGGAGACCGCCTTGTTGCAGCTGTTGCCAGAGCTCGGTCACCCAGTCTATCTGCCACAAGGTCTGCTTTCGCCGCTCTGTTGGTTGCCTGTGAGGACTGCTGTCGGTCTCTGGTGTCGGTGGCGAGGACGAGAGCTGCGGCTGATCCTGTGCCATGCTCCAGTCAAACATGGCCTCGACCTCATGTGCCGTCAAGGCCACCTGGTGCGGCATAAAGGGGCACAGGGCATAGAGATCGCCGTCTTTGTTTAGTAGATAAAGGGTCAGTCGTCCCATAGGGTCGGCGGAGGTGCCGAAGCAAAACGACACCAATTCGCCGACATCGCCCTCCTCCAGGCCGAATCCAGAGTGGTTGGGGCCCGACTGGTGCTGGCCGTTCCGTCCACTGTATGTGACGTCGGCGTGGACGTAGGAAAGCGTCAGGTCGTAGCACCGCAGGACAGAGTCCGACGTCAGCACCACGAGGCACGAGTCGTCGCGTCCGACAGGATTCCACGAGACCTTGAGAACCTTGATATCGCCGGCCACGTGCACCTCGCCGACTTGCCTGCACTTGAGTGGCCTGGTGTAGACGTCTATGCTGCCTGACGGTGTCGGCAAGATCACCACGAGGACCCGGTTCGCGCCGACCACTGCCAGCAGCGTCTCGCTGCGATTCAGTTCGAGCCCTAGCACATCGAAAGAGAGGGGGATATTGAGGGTTTTGTAGTCGCTGTCCGACGGTGTGTGCTGACTGTCTGTTGCTAACCGCTGAACTCGCACCGTGCTGCCACAGGCAACGAAGCAATCCCTTCCGCGGATGGCAACGCGATTGCGCACCACCGAGGAGCAGTCCCCGGACGACTGTACCTCCGCGGTCGGCCTTGCAAAGATGCTCTGCTGAGCGACGGCGTCGAACATCGGTGATGTCGTATTACCCAAACAAACTGCATGAGAGAACAATGGCACTGGAAAAGACATGAAGACCATCATGTTGATGCGCTATAGTACACCTATGGGCCGTGGTGACCAGCCCTCTACGGGCGCCCAAGACTGCGATGCAGGCTGGGGTACGCCGTTTGATCCGCCTTGGACGATGGCTTTGAGTCGTTTCTCGTAACCGGCCACTTCAGCCCCAATCTCCTCCAGGCCTCGCTTGCCCAGATCCGCGCCACGGCTGCCCGTACTGCTCACTTGCGCGTCCATGTGGTCCAGCAGCGCAAGAAAAGACGCGTCGGGGCCAGCATGCTCAGCATACGCCCTTAGGACCGCCACGGTGGCGGCGCACGGCGACAGGAGGCACTGCTGCACCAGGTGCTCCGGAGCGTCAAGCCAGTTCACGTTGTGAGGCAGAGCCTTGGAGCGCTTCATCGGCGCCACAAACAGGCAGAGCCACCTCTGAAGTGCCTCCCTCTGGTGCACCTTCTCTTTGCGCACCTTTTTGTCTCCAGCCTCAGCACGGCTGCCGCCATCCCAGCTCATGCTCGTCGGGACCCACGGGGTGGCCGCGCTCTCGACGAGTATCTCAACACACCGTGTCGCTAGACGGTCGACGAAGCCTGTGTGTCGCCACGCGGCGTCAAGAGTGAGAAGCTCCAGGAGGGGGCCGTAAAGGCGAATAGTGGCGTTGATCTTCTTCACAGCGTCCTTACCAGTCGGCACAAGCACGTTCTGCTCGATGAGGACGTCAATGAACGAGGGCTCCTCGTCCTGGGCCGCGGCACGAAGCTCCCGCACCAGATCCCAGAACGCACGGCCGTCGGGCGTTGTGTCGCCGGGCTTGAACGTCCGGCTGGTGTCGTCGCGGCGTAGGGCTCGCCACCGCCGCAGGAGCGACTTGATGGCGTCGCGTTTAGCGTCTTGCGACGCAATGTGCAGGGTTTCTGTGTTGTTGACGGCCCAGTAGTTGTCCCACAGCCAGTCCAGTGCCCGGCGCGCCGAGTCGCGGAGCAGGACCAGCGACGGAAGCTCCTCGTGTGTGCCGGCATGGCGAACGTCCACGAAGAAGGACGGCAGGCCGATCCGACGGGCCAGCTGGTGCAGAGGCATGGCGAACCCGGCTTTCTGCTCGGGGTCGAGGAAGCCGTTGACGAACCGGATCAGGGCCATGGTGTAGGTCATCTTGACTATGAGCGCGTCGCACGAGCCGGCCTCGTCGAGGAGGACGGCCGCCGTGAGCGACGCCGTGCACTCGACCGAGTGGCTGACGGGACACCGGGTCTGCCATGCCTTGACGCGAGCTACCGCGGCGCCGCGGCGGTCCGCACGGCCGAACCCAGGGTAGAACCACTCCTTGACCTCCAGCAGCTCCCGCTCGCTCCTCCACGGCACGACCCGCGGCACTCGGCTCATGGTGTGCGGGACCGTCGGTATTTGGGATGCGTCCAGGACGTTGCAGACGCTGGCGAATCTCAAAGTCCGCCGTCAGGTGAGAAGACGGAGCCAGGCGGTATGTCTAAGGATCCACACGACGAGAGCGACGGACGGGCGCCGCCAAAGTTCCGTGCGTCCCCGTTCGACGGAGGCGGTCGGATCCGCTTTGAAGACAACCCGCCTCGGCCGGCACGCGACGGCTGCTTCGGCCGGATGCTGGGCCACGGCCGAGCAGGATCGGTGGCAACAGACGCCGAATACAGTGGCTTTGAGCATCGCAAGGACCGCGGCCGCCGTCTCAGCACCGGCTGCCTCGTCCATGCTCTCCTCGAGACAAGGCAAAAGACAATGCGCGACGAGAGCGTGAGCGATCTGTCCACTCCGTCCATCTCCACGTCGCCGACCGCCACGTCGAGCACCTCCAGCGCTACAATGACCCCCATAACGCCCGTGGACTCGTACCAGCAGGCGCGTGTGTCAAGCAAAGAGTCGCTCGCCGACATGGTCATGTCAGTCCGCGACCTGTCCAAGAACCTTAGCAATCTTTCCATGAAACTGGTGATAGGCAACATACTCATCGTGACCAAAATATACGACCACGCCCTTATCCACGCGACAAAGAAGTTTGCTCTCTGGCTGCTCGGCCTCGAGACAGAATGGGGCAGTCTCACGGTCTACGTGCAGGACCTCTTCATCACCCATCCCCAGTTTGACTACGCAGACATCCAGCAGAACCACGCCGAGGTTCTGCCACGACTCAAGTTCTGGAGCACAGACTTCTGCTCCGTAAACCCCAACAAGTTTGACTTCGTCATCACCCTCGGCGGCGACGGCACAGTGCTCTTCGCCTCGTGGCTGTTCCAGCGTGTCGTGCCGCCCGTTCTGTCGTTCGGGCTCGGATCTCTGGGATTTCTCACAGAGTTCAATTACGCTTGTCGCAAGGAAATCGTGCAAGACATCTTCAAGAATGGCATCCGATGCTCCCTGCGGATGCGGTTCGAGTGCACCGTAATGAAGTCTCTGACAGCCAGTCCCGACAAAGCGCACGAGCACCGAGACCTTAACGACGAGATTGCTGCTGCTGCCGGAACAGGCATATTCAAGACTCACAAGGCCCTTGAGACGTTTTGCATCCTCAACGACGTGGTCGTGGACCGCGGACCGAACGCCACTATGACTACCACAGAGCTTTACGGTGACTATGAGCACCTGACTTCAATGGAGGCTGATGGCGTCGTCATTTCGACGCCCTCAGGCTCCACCGCATACTCGCTCTCAGCAGGAGGTAGTTTGGTCCATCCCGATATCCCGGGGATCCTCGTCTCGCCCATCTGCCCCCATACGCTGAGCTTTCGCCCTCTCGTTTTGCCAGATGCCCTGATGGTGCGCGTAGGGGTTCCCTATGACGGCCGCGCAAGCGCATGGTGCTCCTTCGACGGACGCTCTCGAGTTGAGCTAGAGCCAGGCGACTTTCTAGACATATCCGCCTCGCGGTATCCCTTCCCCAAGGTTCAGAGCGGCAACACTAACACTAACTGGTTCAAGGGACTCAGCACCACACTCCACTGGAACGAACGCAAGCGCCAGAAGGCCTACCAGCTTGACGACGTGTAACATAGTCTTTATTTATACATTGGGTGTCTTTGAGTGGCAAAGCAGGCGTAGCAGAAGGGTCACGTGCGTTGGTCACGTGGTCCTGCAGGTTGCAGAGCAACACCCCCAACAGTGGCACCAGACTGACCAAGAATTGAGGCAACAACGACGATGGTGGAGGCATCACAGGGTGTAGCGTCTGCTATGGCGCGCATCCGCGCCTCCTCGGGCAGAACTGCGCCCTTGGACCCCCACGATGTCACAGGATGGAGCAAGACAGATGAAACAGAGGACGAGACGACCCAGCGATTGTCACAGAAATATCTCACGCCACGGGTCGAGTTCTCCGAGGACTGGCTTGACAGGCTCCAAGAGGTGCCGCGTGTCGACATCCTATCGTTTCATAACCAGCTTTTCAACTATGGAGGGTCAGTTTCACGTACTGGTCGTCGGTTCAAGCGGTCAGGTCTGGAGGGCCGGATCGTGGGCTATGAGGAGTTTGTCCAGAAAACCAATGAGGGTGATAGTAAGACGTCACTGAGCTTGAACAGGCAAGCGGGTGGAAAGCTCGACTTTGTGCGAGGACGTGCGGGATTCATGCCGTTCGCTCCAGGTGGCTTGGATCTCGGCGAGACTGCAGGTAGCCAAGAAGACCGGTTCCTTTTACACCGGGATGAACAGGGTCTTTATGACATTCCGCCCGGCCTCAGTCGCGGTCTTGCCGTAGCTGGCGTCACAGGGAACGGAGAGATTGAGGGATTAGAAGAGGAAGCAGAACAAGACTCGGATGAAGAAACGGCGTCAGAGGGCCCGACAGACGGACAGTCGATGCCAGAGCTGTCTGAGAGGCTGAACGGGTTGAGTTTGTCCAAACCCGGCGATAATGACAAAGGTGATATTGACGACCTTTTGCCAATGAGCATCAGTTTCGGTCGCGCCGCTACGGCATTGGGTGGCGAGGCACGAGGAAAGAGGGCGAAGGAATGGGCGCATGTGGTGGATGTGAACAAGGAAATACCAAACTTCAAGGAGCTGGTGCCAAATTTGGCCCGCGAGTTTCCATTCGAATTGGACACCTTTCAAAAGGAGGCTGTCTATCATCTGGAACAAGGAGATTCCGTGTTCGTTGCTGCCCATACTTCAGCAGGTAAGACGGTTGTGGCAGAGTATGCGATCGCCATGGCCCAGCGCAATATGACGAAAGCGATCTACACTTCCCCCATAAAAGCCTTGAGCAACCAGAAGTTTCGGGACTTCAAGCAGATATGGGACGATGTTGGTATCCTCACCGGCGATGTGCAGATCAATCCGGAGGCGTCGTGCTTGATCATGACGACGGAGATTTTGCGTTCCATGCTGTACCGAGGCGCTGACCTCATCCGTGATGTTGAGTTTGTCATATTTGACGAGGTTCATTACGTGAACGATCAGGACCGTGGCGTTGTTTGGGAAGAGGTGATCATCATGCTTCCAGACCATGTCAAGTTCATTCTTCTTTCTGCCACTGTGCCTAACACGCTCGAGTTCGCCACATGGGTGGGTCGCACAAAACAAAAAGACATCTACGTGATTTCCACAGCAAAACGACCTGTGCCGTTGGAGCACTTCCTCTGGGCAAAAAATGACATGTATCGTGTGGTCGATGCGAACAAAACCTTCCTTCGAGAGGGGTGGAAGAAAGCTGAGTCAGCGCTCATGCCAAAACAAGAGCGTCAGGCCCTCGAAGGTGCGTCCCGTGGCGGCCGGGGTGGCGCGCCCGCCCGTGGTGGTGGTGGACGTGGCGGTGCACCGTCTCGTGGTGCGCCAGCTAGGGGCGGTCCCGCCCCTCGTGGTGGTCGTGGTGGTGTTGCAGGACGTGGCGGGGCACCAGCACGACGATTCAACTCAAACATGATCGGAAAACAGACATTCTTGACGCTAGTGCAGTATTTGCACCGCAAGAAGCTGATACCCGTTGTTATCTTTGTTTTCTCGAAGAAAAGGTGTGAAGAGTACGCGCAGATGCTAACTGGTATCGACTACTGCACCAACAAGGAGAAGTCTGAGATTCACATGTTCATTGACCGGGCTGTGAGTCGTCTCAAGAAGGAAGATCGGGACCTACCGCAAATCGCGCGTATCCGTGACCTATTGTCGCGTGGTATTGCAGTACACCATGGCGGTCTGCTTCCCATTGTGAAAGAGGTGATTGAGATCTTGTTCGCGAAGACGCTTGTCAAAGTGCTCTTTGCCACAGAGACATTTGCAATGGGTCTTAACCTGCCAACAAGAACGGTGGTTTTCTCGGGGACTCGCAAGCACGATGGTCATGGGTTCCGTGACTTGCTGCCTGGCGAATATACTCAGATGGCAGGTCGTGCTGGACGACGTGGTCTGGATGACACGGGCACTGTCATCATCATGTGCAACGGCCCTGAGCCCCCACCACAGACAGAGCTTCGCGAAATGATTCTCGGCCAGCCGACTAAGCTGCAATCGCAGTTCCGGCTGACCTACAATATGATTCTGAACCTGCTCCGCATCGAGGCACTCAAAGTGGAGGAGATGATCAAGCGGTCTTTCTCCGAGAACGCATCACAAACTCTTTTACCCGAGCATGAGCAGAATGTGAAGCTGAACGAAGCCACTCTTGCAAAACTGAAGCGCGACCCATGTGAAAAGTGTGACGTTGACATTGACGCTTTTCACGCAGCGGCAGTGCGTTACCAGGAGCTTACCGAGGAGGTCGTGCGCAAAGCAGCGAGCTATCCTGTTGGACGCAAGCTGCTATCCGTTGGTCGAGTGGTTGTGTTCCAAACAGCAGACCATAGTCGCGAATTCGGTGTTCTGTGGCGAACAGACCGGCTACGACAAACTCTGCAGCTCCTTTGCGTTACAGCGAGCAAACCGAAGAAACCAGCCGACGCAATTCCGTACTTGCCGCAGCTCGAGCGATACTATGGGCATCTAGTGCCCTTTGCTGCCGAAAAGCCTTTCCAGATGAAGACAGTGCCTTTCAGTGCAGTCGAGATGGTGACACGGTTTGTGGTGCGAACAGACATGCATGCGATCATTCAAAAGAACCCAGAAGCAGTGCGCGAGGCGAATGAGCAGCTCCGTGTTATGCTGCGATCGCAGCGCAAGTGGCGCGATTGCTCTTGGCGTGCCATCAAAGAGGCTGATTTCCAACAGCTGGTTGGCGAGCGCGAGGCAGTGCTGGAAAAAGAGCTCCATGGCAGACAGTGCTATCATTGCCCGAATTTTGTTAAGACTTATGTTCAGGTGTCTGAGGAGTACAAGATTCGCCAGCAGATCGAGTCTCTGAAACAGCTGTTGTCAGACCAGAACCTGGAGCTCTTGCCGGACTACGAGCAGCGGATAGAAGTGCTCAAGGACCTTGGCTTTATCGATCAAGAATCCAATGTGCTCCTCAAGGGCAGGGTGGCGTGCGAGATCAATTCGGGCTTCGAGCTGATCGTGACGGAGCTGGTACTTGACAACTTCCTTGGCGATTTTGAGCCAGAGGAGTGTGTTGCCCTACTATCGTGCTTCGTCTTTGAAGGCAACACGGATACCGAGCCTGAAACCGTGACGCCACGGCTCGATGATGGCAAGAAGCGCATTCTCGAAATTGTGTCCCATCTGAATTGCGTGTTTGAGGCGCACCAGGTGCTGCTCACACAGGACGAGGCAGAGTTCGACCAGCGCAAGCGGTTTGGACTTATGGAGGTAGTCTACGAATGGGCCAGAGGAATGTCATTCAATTCCATCACGGCCCTGACGGACGTGGCCGAAGGCACCATTGTGCGGGTAATCACCCGTCTGGACGAGGTGTGTCGCGAGGTCATGGCGGCAGCCCGAATCATTGGTGACGCCACGCTCCATGCAAAAATGGAGCGGGCGCAGGAGATGATCAAGCGCGACATTGTGTTCTGCGCGAGTTTGTATCTCTAGCCGTGGCGATGTGGACTATTGCCGTTCGAGGCGACTAGCTGTCGCGGTGTCTCCTCTGAGACGGTTTTTGGTGCGTCCGTTTCCCGTCTGGGAATATCTTCGGTATACCGATTGCCCTTCTGGGAAGCTTTGCAGTATATCGATTTCCCTTCTGGGAAGCGTTGCAGTGTGTTGATTTCCCTTCTGGGAAGGGTTGCGGTCTGTCGATTTCCCTTCTGGAAGTGACTGCAGCTTCGCCTGTTCCCTGTCACAGAAACCGCCAGCAGTCGGTGGCAACAGAGCCGGGCCCCTGGCACAGCCCGGCGCACCAGGCGTCGGGCGGAGACCCGCCAAGCTGTAAAATAACAATATACTACATCGTTGTCCACATTTAAACGAGGCGTTTGGGGGTCAAGGCGTCGCCCAGAACGGCAGGCCACGTGACTTTCACATGCACGCTCGGCCCGAAGCGGTACGACGCGGCCGTTCGCGAAATCCGGGGAAGCTGGACAGGACATGAACCTCCGTGGCTGAGCAAGGATGATAGACGATGTGCTCGGGCGACCGAGCCAGCAGCTCAAGAAGTACCAGGTGCTGGCCGTGACCATCGGATGGGTGCTGTACACCGCGCTCGGCCCCCGCCACGGGCCTCCTGGCATCCGTAACTTCTCCAAGTACCTCTCCGCCCGGCTCACCGTGTGGCAGGCCTACGTGCTGACGCTGACGACCTACTACGTTGTCAAGAACTTCGACAAGATTCTCGGCCTACAGCCTCCGGCACCGCTTCGGAACGTGTATTCACGGAGCTTCTACCGTGCGACATGGATTTTGACAGCCCTGGACGCCGGCTTCTGGACCGCCATGCCCATTCGCCACAAGGTCCTGCGCGATGCTGCCTCGATTCTGTTCAGCTTATACTACCTCGTCTTCGCTGAACAGGCTGCCGAGAAGACCCGCAAGTACCAGAGCGTCATTACTGTCCAGCACGCCCGTGTGGCGTGGGAAAAGACCTCAAACCCATACCTGCGCGGCCTCATGTGGGTCACCAAGGCGCGCACTAAGGTCCACAAGCGTTTTCGAATCCGTCGCCCTCCCGGCTCCGAGTACTCTGAGTCCATCGATGCATACATTTGGTTCGACGGCACATTGGCTCAGCTGCGGGAGCAGAAGAAGATTGTCCTCCAGTTCCACGGGGGCGGCTTCGTCACTATGACTCCTAAACACCACGAAGAGTCGCTAGCTTACTGGGCCAAAAAGCTCAAAGTTCCGGTCGTTGCTATCAACTACAAGAAGGCGCCTGAGTTTCCCTACCCGTACGCATTGGACGAGTGCTTCGACGCCTATGTTTCCATTATGAAGTCTCGGGGCCTCTCTGTTGGTCTCTCTGGGCAGGCCGTGCCCGAAATTTGCTTGCTGGGAGACTCCGCGGGTGGCAATCTCGTTGCTGGCGTCACGCTGAAAATTCTGTCGCATCAGAATGATGTTATCACGCACGGTCCGGGACCCCATTCTCCTGGTCAGCCGCTCAAGCTTCCCGCTGGATTGATTCTGGTGTATCCTGCGCTTGACCTGAACTACAATGTTGTCTTAACGGATGACCAGCTCCAGCTAATCAACCAGGAGTCAATCGAGGAAGAGAATCCAACGTTGTATCGCCGCAAAACGGAAATCTTCTCAAAGTATGCTGGAGGCGTGACTCCTCACGCCAGCCTGACGTCCCTCAAGGATCGTGCTAAGGCTTACGGCGATCGGGCTCGTCTCACCAAGGAACGCCTCAGCCTATCACGCACCGCTCCAACCTCCCCTGTCCTGACTCATTCACGTGCTGCTGTCGCCGAGTCTGCCGACAGCCTCGAGCCGCCTCGCGACGGCCAGCATCGGGCTGAGCCGTCAGTACCATTGGTCGGCGCCGGCAAATCTGCCGTCGCCCGCAATCTGATGCGCTCGGGCAACAGCCCAGGCCGTTCAGCATCGCGTGCTCGACAAACGAAGCTGAGCATGACCTCAAAGATTGCTTACGCGAACGACCGAGTTTTGTCACAGGAGTTTCTTCGCGCTGTTCTTCTGCTTTACATCGGACCGGACCAGACGCCGGACCTCCACAGTGACTATTTCCTGTCTCCGCTACTGGCTCCTATGGAACTCCTTGCAAAGTTCCCTAAAGTTCACCTGATATGCGGTGAGGTGGATCCGCTGTGCGATGACACAATTCTGTTTGCAGCTCGGTTGCGAGAGGCAAAGGAAGCGGAGCAACGACGTCGTGAAGCACTGGGTCTTGGCCGTGGCGTGGATCGTGAATCTGACTATGTTGAAGTTGAGATCCTTCCTGGCCTCTCGCACGGCTTTCTTCAAATGATGGCATTCTTACCAGAGTCGTTCGATGCGCTACGAAAGTGCACCGAATGGGTTCAGGATGTTTTTGCACTGCCGTGTGAGGACGATGACTGGGAAGAGGGTACGGAGGAGGACAAGCAGCTGAAGAAGGCATGGATTGTCAAGGGATCTCCGTTTTTCCCGGGTTTCGGCGAGGACTCTGATAGCGAGTCGCAAGTGCACAGTGGAAGCCTGACTCCGGACGATCACCATCAAGCTGACGGTACGCCACGTGGACGTCGTGCGCGACGTGAGGCTAAGCCTACGAAAACAGCAGCTGACATGCTCACCTCCCGCCGCGAGAACATTGTATCTGGCTTGAACCGCCCAGAGCTCGCGCAGTGATCTGTTGGCGAGCCCGTGAGCCAAATCTTTTGGTTCGCCGATAGATCCAGCATGTAATCTAGCAAGACTGATCAGATTAAACTCATTTATTATCGACGCGAGCGGACTCACCCTTAGCGCGGTACGTGCTGACGGCTGGAATGTTTGCGGGAATGCGGGTTTCGACTGTTGAGTAGGCCTTCGGCTCAAGCTTTATGAGTGTGTGGAGCGGAACTTCCATCCAGGGCGACCGATCCTGAGGCACATTCATGAAGTAAGCATAAATGCAACGGAGCACCGCCTGATGGGTGACGATCATGATGTTCTCCTGTCGCTCAAGCTCCATGATAATGGGCTCCAACCGCTGGACGACGTCGCGATACGATTCGCCGCCACGGTAGCGGTACTCAAACTTGTTTGCGTCGCGAGCATGGAAATCCTCCGGATACTCTTCTTCGATCTCGGCGTAGGTCATGCCATCGCAGACCCCAGCATCGAGCTCGTCTAGTGCCTTCCACTGCATCTGGCGGTAGGGCAGGAAGCGGGCTGTCTGCTGGGTGCGCTGGAGCGTCGAGATCCACACGGTCAAAGGCCGGTCGCCCACTTGCTCGCGCACCATCGACGGGAGCTTGTGCGCATAGAGGTCGCCTCGCTCGGAGAGGCCACTGTCGCCACCTAGCTTGCCCGACACGTTGTACTCGGACTCACCGTGGCGACTCAAGTAGATTGTCCGGGGCTTGATGTGCAAGTTCATGAGGTAATACACAATGCGACTTTGAAGATAGCACTGGATCCGGTTGATGATCACTTGGGCAGACACGTTCAAAATCCGCACGTAGGTGAGCGACTTGTCATCAATGGGTTCGTATACCTCCTCGTACTTCTTGATCCGCTGCATAAAGTCCTCAATGGCTTTCTCGGGTTCGACGTCAACGTAATCCGGGGAATTAGTCTTGACCTCAAGGATGTTGGAATGAATGAGCTCCTGGTCGTCACAATACGACTCTACAAACATAGGTTCGATGCCGCAGGACCGCATCTGCTCAAGAATCCAGGCCCGACGTGCCTTCGTTGAGTTGGTGGCGTCAAACACACCGACAACACCATTCTCATGCTCAAACCAGTGCATCATGTCGCGCACTGCCTCCTGAGCGGCCAACCTCCGCAGCCGGGCACCCTCGGAATTCTTGTGATCAAAGAAGGCAGCCGGGGGATGCGCCTCCTGCCGGCGCCGGTAGTTGCCCACATTGAAGCATTTCGCCGGAATGGACAGCCACGACAGATAGCGGACGATCTTCTGGGCAATAAGGCTCTTGCCCCGCGCCGGCAGCCCGACCCTGTGTCAGCTTTGATGCAGCCACCCGCGATGTGTCGCCGATATTAATGGCATCACGTGACCCGGCTCCGGCAGCCCGGGGCTTCCCTCGCGGGGGCGGGGGATGGAGTTGTCGTCGCCAGAGTTAGCAGTGTGGCCTCGTGGCACTTACATCACCACGCATATCTTGGTGTTGTCCAGCTGAGTTAGCATTGGAGGTGTCGAATGGGCGGACGCGAATGGATTCTGGCCGATTGCTGGTTCTGGCGCCCAGACAGAGGCAGCATCAGGGTTCTGGTGGCGCTCTGCCGTGCCGTAGGCCGAGATGAATCCCTCTGTACGGCGAAAGCCGAGGCGCGGAGAGATCCTGGACCGGGCTAGACGCCGTATTCAGGCACTCACGTTCGTGATTCCGTAGGCCATGGTTGCTCCAGGTGTCGCTGGTGCGTCTGAGCGCGTGCTGGCAGCTCCAGCTTTGTCCCCTCGGTCAGCCACGTCCAGCCCGAGTGTTGCTGGGGTCGTTCGGGTATCAGAATCCGGGGTGATTTCACAGAGTCCTCGTGTGATATTTCGCTTATGTCAGCGGCCACCAGACGATTATGCGAGGCCTTGCAGGGATCGTTATGTAATAGCAACGTGCCGGGTAATGCCGTTCCGGAGCCGACGCGGACGAGCGCGGCGGTTTGCTGGATTGAGGGTCCCTGTGACGGCTGCTGCGCTGGCGGCGGGGCAATCCAGACCGATGGCGTTGCGGTGGGCGTCGCGAGACGGCCGGGGACGGAGTTTGTCCGGGCTGCGACAGCTAGTGCAGGGGACAGCATCAATAGTCTGGGCCCATGCATAGGCGTCACGTGTACTATCACGTGTACTAGTCACGTGCCAGGTTTCTTGCCCCAAAATCGCCCGCCGCTCACAACGGCCAACGGCCAACGCCAACCAAATGGTAAAACGGCCCGACGGCCCGCCTCGGTCATCACGTGACCGGACCCCGTGCACGTTCCGCACCCTTCCCGTGCATCACCCAAATTGGGGTGCGATTAGTCGTTCCGGGTGCCAACATATGCACGATAAGCCTCGGGCCCGGTCGTATATATGTAGCGAGTGCCGGGCCGGCCAGGTGGCCAAAGACACACAATGACGGACCCTCGACAGCGAACTCGGCATCGCCGCAGGAGCTCCGTAGAGCAGATCCAAGACATGGCCCGCGACGCGGCCCGGAGTCTCAAACGCAAGGTGCGCACTGTGATGTGGGACGACCTCCCCGAGTGGCAGCGCGACAATCACTTCATTCTCAGTGGATATATCCCTCAGACCTCCTCATACAAGGCCAGTCTCGCCTCGCTGGGCTACCTCCATAACGAGACAGTGAACGTCTACACCCACATGGTGCCGAGCCTCGGGTTTCTCGTGGCAACAGTGGCCGCCATGGACTACTTCGTCCCACGCTATTCAACCACGACGGGCTGGGACTACGCCATGGTGTCCCTCTTTTTTGCTGGGGCCATTGGCTGCATGGGCCTCTCGGCTTATTTCCACCTCATCAAGAGCCACTCCGCCCCCGTGGCTAAGTTTGGCAACCAGCTGGACTATGTGGGCATCGTCCTTCTCACCGTCAACAGCATGATTGCCATCCTCTATTACAACTTCTACGGCATGCCCCAGACTCGCAATTTTTTCTGGGGCTTGGCCTCCCTCCTCGGCTCTATATGCGCCGTGGTGTCGCTCAAGAGGGAGTTCCAGCGACCAGAGTGGAGAGCGTTTCGTGCATCCATGTTTGTGGTGTTTGGTCTCTCTGGGGTATTGCCCATCCTCGCGTCGTTGTATATACTTGGGTATGACGAAACTGCGAAAAGGAGTCAGCTTCCTTGGCTGCTTCTGGAGGCAGTTCTGTACATTTCGGGCGCAGCACTCTACGCCATCCGCGTGCCTGAACGGTTCAAGCCCGGTGCCTTCGACATCTGGGGCCACTCACACCAAATCTTCCACGTGCTGGTGGTGCTGGCAGCACTTGCACATGGCCGCGGGCTTCTCAAAGCATACCAATACGTCCACAACCATGTCATCCCCTTCGCAAACTAATACCAAAGGCATATAAATAACGGGAGAGGATAATGTATAGAATTAGATTTTATTCTTACCAGACGATCTGCTCAAACCGCTCGTCAACTTCTTTCTGCTTGGTAATGTACGCCAGCGTCCGTTCAAAGTGGCGCTTAGGGCCGTCGTTGACTTCGGCGTTGTCTCTCAAATTCGTCTGGATGAGTTCTATGAGCCCATTGATGTACTTCACGGTGACCGCCGAATTGCCTCTGTCAAAGTAATAGATGTACCGATTCAGAATCTCCACAAAGAGCCCAACTGACACTGCCACGTCGACACATGCGTCAGCCACCCGCAGTGCGCGCTGGAGGCACTCCAAGACGCGTTTTCCGTCACGGAACAACTTTGCGCTGCCTTCCTCCTCGCCCAAGGCCTCGATTTCTACACCCCACCAAAGGTGCGACGCGAGATAGACGGCGCGGCACTGGTCAGGCTTCTTGAGCAGCTTCGAACCGTACAATGCGCACTTAGTGATGAGAGTGTCGTAGTTCTCGCTGCTGATGCTGCGCGTGCTTTGAAGTGCGCCAGCTACTACGCAGACAGCCTGAAATTGGGCCCGCGAGTCGCTAATGGCCTCCTCGTAAACAGTGAACGCCTGTGCGAAATATTCGTAGCTCGCCTCTTCGGCCCCAACTTGGTCGGCTACCTGTGCAGCTGTCACGTACAGTCGCAAAGCAAGTTCTGCCTTGCCCACTTTGTAGAGGTCGTTGACAAGCCGCTGAATGGACTTGAAGATGCCCGCCATGTTGCTCTGAACGTCTCCGTTGTCGGTCTGCTTTTTTGCTTGGCGGTGGTAGCGCCGCACCAGCCGCAGCATCTCTGTAACCAGCGCTGGATAAGTGTAGCGCACCTTGTCGCCTCCCTCAGCAAGGCTCTTTGCAGCAGCCGTGAGAAGCTTGTAATGGACCTCTAGGTCGCGATTCCACAGCAAATGGATGATCTTAGCAATGCTGCCCTGATCAGCCACAACCTCAGGTAGGTAATCACCCTCTTCGCCCAGGTCGCCTTTGCGACGTCCACCTGAGCCAAAAAGCCCATCCATGGCGGCCTGCCCCCCACCTGTGGCGCCCGCGCCACCTGTGCCCCTTATGATCACCCTGATCAATCCAAACACTCCGGCAACATCCTCGGGCGTAGTTATACGCTTGTTGTCCTTCAGCACCGACGTCGCGACTGCGGTCGCCACCTGCCGCTGCGTAGATGCAGGTTGGCTCTCCAGCAGCGGGAGGTAGTGAGGTACCGAGAGCACTGTGAGCAAGTCGGGGTAGAAGTCTATAGGCGCAGTCAAAAGAGCGAGCAGATTTGCAACGTTGCCCTTGCTGTGAATGTCGGGGCTATCCCTGAGTTCCTCATATTTCTTCACAGCGAAAGCAAACACTGTGTCCACATAGTCTTTCCGCTCCGGATAGGCGTTCAGAGATAGCTTCGTCACCCCAACGAACAGTGCAGTCACATCTTCCACGGCCAGATCGGGTCGATTCTTGATAAGAGGCTCAATGTGCTCCCAGAACATCTCAAATAAATTGACTTTCTGCGGCCGAGCTTCCTCAGTATCATCTAGAGATGTCTTGGCGAGGTCCTCTGTCACTTCAACCGTGCCGTCTTCATCCGTGCTCTTGTCCTTGGACTCGCTGCTCACAGCGGGCTCGGAAGTCTCGCTGGCTCCCTCTGTGGCACCGTTCTCAGCTGGGCTGGGTGTAGACACATTGAGAGCGTCCGCGCCCCCCTCACGTGCAACGTAATCTGAGAGTCGTGCAATCATGGTCAAAAGGATCTTCTTGACCGAAACATTAGGATTGAGCTTGCCCGAGGCCTCTAGGAAGAGATCGAGAGTGTAAAGTTGAAACTCGTCCGGGAATACCTGTGTCACCACATCCAACAGATACTCCTGGGCGATGACGTCGCGGCATTGAACAACCTGCTCCAGGATGGTGGGCAATATTTCGACACGGTAGAATTGACGGCCAATGCCCTCGAGCTGCGACAGACGTACGAGATTAGAGCCCACTAGAATCTGTAGCTCCTTTCGTTCGCGCGTGCGCTTGTCACGCTCCCGTGAATGCCCTTGGTGCTGGAGGCGAACCCACAACTTGTTCATTTCGATGAAATTCGTGATGACGAACTGGATAGAGTCGCGCAAATTACCGCCTGGGCCCTGGCCGTCTCCAACGGGCAAGCGGTGCTGTGCAGTCTGGCTCAAATAGTACCTCAGAAACAGGCCACGGACGGGATGCTGGACGCCCCGACACATTTCCATCATATCCTTCATGATCTCCTTGACGGGGGCATCGGGCACTCCCATGTAGACGGTCCCTACCGTAATCATGAGATAGAGGCGGGGCACAATGTTGCCTGCGTACTGCACGAGCTCATAGAGGTCGGCGAGGTGATGGGTGGGATGGCTCTCTTTCAGGTAGCTGCCTAGGTCGCTGAGGGCGTCAAACACAGCAATGTAGAGCTCGTAGTACTGCTTTGGCGTCAGCGAGCTGGTACGCAGCTCGGCTAGGAACGTTGATGCGTGCTTAAGAGCGTCCATGAGCTTGCCCTTGGTGTCGAGACAGCGGAGCATCTGGTGCCGCTGGTGCTTGACTACCTGAAGGCTGTCAGCGAGCAGCCGCGCCTGCTCCTCTCCCGTCACGGCCCCGCTCATCGCAATTGGCCTCTGCTCCGTGGTGCTCTGTCGTCGGGTGGCGCACAGGGAGAGTCGACGTTTCTGGGAGTTTCATACCCCACATTACGTCAGCTCCCGCGTGGTGCTTACGTGTGCTGCCCAGCCACGACCTCATATTATGTAATCTGCCACCGGTTGCTTACCAAAGCGCTGTGCGGCAAACGGGCAATGCGATGATTTTCCCGATCGGGCGATGGATGCGGCGCAACGACGGCGCCGGAACCGCTACCCGAGGCACTTGATGCCACCCGCAAGAGACGCTGCTGGGCCGTCACAGCCATGTTGCTGTTCGTGGAGAAGGTCCCTGAGCCCCCTCGGACACTTTTCGACACCACACGGCAATGGGACTCCCATAGGCGCGCCCGAATCAACCGCGACAGGCGGCAGTGGCTCCGCTTCCGCCGACAACAGGCGTTGGCGGCCGATACAGCCACGAGCCACCGGCACGTTCCTGAGGGCAGCAGCGACTGGCGCCGGTGGGCGGCAAGATGGAGCAGAGAAGGCCGACAAGCCAGAAAACAGCGGGTCAGGCGCGCGGCCCGGAATCTTCACGTCCAGATCCGCCCGACAAAGACGGACGCATCAGAGCTGATCCGACAGGTTTGCGCCGTGTCGGGAGTCCCTGTGCAAAGGGCACTGGTATTCACAGAAGCTTCGTTTCAGGTGGTCTCGCCTCGCCGCCCCGCTCTCAGCAACTATGATCTTTACGATGGACAGCGCATTCTCGTGTGCGACCTCGGGCTACGGCTGCACTGGCGAAAAGCACTCACTCTCATCTATCTTATCCCTCTGGCGATCCATTTGTTTGTGTTCATGTCAGTCTGGACGAGCCAGGCAGCCGACCTCGTCAGATCGCCTAGCCTTACCGCGTCGCAATGGCTCCTCTTCATTGCCATGAGCTGGCGATATTTTCGGCCGATTTTGCTCTCTTGGATCATGCCCCATCGCTTTTCAGCGGCAATTCCGCGGTTCTACAAGGTCGACCTAGCGCTCCTCCAGGAAATCATGTTTCAATGGGTCGTGCTTGGTGCTGTTCTTGCACTGTGTGAGTATGTGCCAGTGTCTCGAGCCTCGGTGACGGTGTTCTCAAATGGAGGCGTGATGGTGCAACGCGGCCATGACTCCACTGTTACGTATGGGGCGGCTCAGCGACTGTTTTTAGACCCCATCAGCACCAGCAACATGTGCTTTCTGAGCACTCCTGCACAGCGACTTGCGACTGCTGTGCAGTCTAAAGCTGGTCTTTACAACATGCTCATATTGAGGTTTAGTGCCTTGTCGACTCGAGGTCACGTCCGAGAGCTGCTGGACATGATATTGGACGTCATAAGCGCTCTGTGGACCAGCAAGCCAGCAGTCGGATGCATTCTCTTTTTTATCTCGGAGTATTTGCTTGTGGCAACTCAGGCACAGTTCGCGAGCTGGTTCGCCACTATACGCCATGAACGAAAAACTCTGAAGACTGCCATGGTTCGTGTGCTCCGTGAATCAGCTCTGACAGTAGGCAGTGGAAAGCGGCCACTAGAATACTCCTCGCTAATTCATCCTTTCAATGCTAACGTGCGCATCCACAGGGTTCAGGTGCCACGCTGTCTCGTGCAGCCGCGACCCGAGGTGCGGCTACCAGACTCGCAGCTCTACAAACGGCTCGCTGCGCCCGACGTGTTGCTGGATCTACTCTCGCTGACTTGCGCGGTTGCCGCGCTATCGCGATCGTTCCACGCTATATTCTGTCTTCTTGTGTATGCTGCAATTAGCGTGCAAACGGCAAAATCCCTCTACGATAGGCATTGCGACACGTATGGCGATGACTACAAGCAAAGCCATTACAGGCTCATTCCAGGCGTATACTAATTTCTCATCTTTCATCATTGTACAATACATCAGCCTGGTTGAGTAAAAGGCGAAGAAGGCCGTTGCTGCCGTGTAAGATCCGATTATGGACAAAATCGAGAGCGGCTGCCTCCCCGTACGCAACGAAGATAGCACCAACGAGACCCTGTGTTGCAGCTAGGCCACAACGAGCCTTTCCGCGTCCTCGAGCGCTGGCAGCGATACCAGCCACTTGGGACCACGCGGCGAGAAGTCCAGGTTCCCGTAGCCGAGAAGCAGATTCAGTACTGAGGCTCGCGAAGTGGCAGGTGTCCGCAATTATGTGTTGCTGAAGCTGTAGGTCGATCACCCTCTGGCCAGTGGCGCAGAGCTTCTCGGTGGACGGCCGTGGCCCGTGCACCTTTGCGTTCTTTTTCCCGGCGCTAAGCACTTGTTGGAGAACATCCCTGGGGAGTTCTAGGTTCTCGTACGCAAGGAGGGTCTCCAGGCTTGTCGTATCAGTTCGGTCATCTCGTAACATGTGGTCTATGTCCGCGACCGATTTGAGTTTCCGCCTCGGCGCTCTTCGCGGATGGTGTAGCGGCCCTGCTGTCGTGTGAGCACGGCAGGACATACGTCCTGCCAAGCTCCTCGCGAGCCAACCGCCCGCCAGACCTCGCGACTGCTCTACGGCACGCCATATCACCCGCTCCGCCATCTCATCGGTCCTGTTTTATGTCCGCCGCATGACATGCACCCTGCCAACCTCCAACCTGAAATATCATAGACGATGGGCCCCAAGAGCGCCAGTAATCTCAATTCCACGCCTAAGAGCAAAAAGGCGGGAAGCGGGAATGCCGAGGACATGCCCGCCAGTGCGCCATCTACATCGCAACCGAGTCGGGAACGGGAATCGGCCAAAGCAAAAGCCCCTACGGAGTTCATTGTTCGACCGAGGCCAGCAGGGAATGCAAAGAACTGTCTCAAAGTATCCGTTCCGTTCGAGCCGTCGCGCACCCTAGGGCTGGCAGGCAATGATCTAGTTCGCATAACCGGCCCGAGTGGCCGGTCCATCCTCGGGATCTGCGTTCCCGAACGCAACATGACTACGAACAACATTGTGCAGCTGTCGCGTGAGCTCAGATCCATACTAGGCCTCTGCCTTGGCGACCGTGTCCAGCTCTCCAAATACACTCAGCGCCCACCTGTGGCCTTGAGTGTTGACGTCGTGACCATCCCTATAGACGAAGCCACCGACGCCGCGCCAAAGCTGGACAAAACGCTACGGGAGATGGGTCTCATCATGCCTGGCCTGTCATTTGACCAGGGCTCTGCCAGGCTCGTAATTGCAGATATGTCCTCCGAGACTAGTCTTGCGTCGCTAAAGCTAGATGTATCTCCGGTTAATGACGACACCATGATTGTTCCCATCTGCCGCTACGAGCCAGACAAGACAGTGGTAAATCTCAGCGAGGCAAAACCAGGGACTGAGCCAGCTGCAATCGTTAGTCGCAAATACCACCTCCCCGAGAATGTCACCTACGCCAGCGTTGGCGGGTTGAGCGAGCAGATCGCCCTACTCCGCAGCACAATAGAGCTACCTCTGCACCGCCCATCTTTGTTTGCGCATTTCGGAGTGAGCCCGAGTCGCGGTGTTTTGCTGCACGGGCCGCCTGGTTGCGGCAAGACTCTACTTTTGCGAGCAGTGGCGAACGAGACAGAGGCTCATGTGCTGCGAATAAACGGCCCAAGCATTGTTTCCAAATATCTCGGGGACACCGAGCGTGCGTTGCGCGGTTATTTTGATGAAGCTCGGGCCTACCAGCCGAGCGTCATCTTTCTGGATGAAATCGATGCACTTGTTCCCAGACGTGGTGGCGATGAAGCAGGGGAGTCTGAAAGCCGAGTGGTTGCCACCCTTCTGACCCTCATGGATGGCATGGGCGCGTCAGGACGCGTCGCCGTCGTCGGAGCTACTAACCGGCCCAATGCAATTGATCCTGCCCTCCGCCGGCCAGGTCGATTCGATAGAGAAGTGGAGATAGGCATTCCGAATGCTGACGGCCGCCGTGCCATCCTCTCACTTCAACTGAGCCGCATGCCTCACTCATTGACTGATGCTCAGATTACCGCGCTGGCAGCCAAAACCCACGGCTACGTTGGCGCTGACCTGGGCGCACTCTGCCGCGAAGCTGTCATGAAAGCCATCCAGCGTGGATTGGCGCAGAACATTGAGGAAGAAACACTCAAAGTTGAAGACAGGGACGTGGAAAGGGCGATGGTGGAGATACGACCTAGTGCAATGCGTGAGATTTTCCTCGAAACCCCGAAAGTCCGTTGGAGCGACATAGGAGGTCAGGAGGAAGTGAAGCAGAAGCTGAAAGAAACAGTTGAATGGCCCCTCCAACACCCCGAGGCATTTGCGCGTCTCGGCATTCGTGCTCCAAAAGGCGTACTGCTTTACGGTCCGCCAGGTTGTTCCAAGACACTGACCGCGAAAGCTCTCGCTACTGAAGCAGGTCTCAACTTTCTGGCCGTAAAAGGGCCGGAAGTGTTCAACAAGTACGTTGGTGAAAGTGAACGAGCGATTCGCGATGTGTTTCGCAAAGCTCGTGCTGCAGCGCCCAGCATCATATTTTTCGATGAGATTGACGCATTAAGCACAGCTCGTGGTGATGCTGGAGCAGGTGGCGACCGCGTGCTAACGTCTTTGCTGACTGAGATGGACGGCATAGAGTCATTGGTGGGGGTCACTATTTTAGCTGCCACAAACAGGCCGGACATCATTGACAACGCGCTCATGCGCCCCGGACGGCTGGACAGACTGCTATACGTTGGTCCTCCTGATCTCTCAGCGCGCAAAAAGATACTAGAAATCCAGTTCCGCAAAACTTCTGTCGGCGCAGATGTGAGCGTGAATGCGCTCGCCGAAGCGACTGAAGGTTGCTCGGGCGCTGAGGTCGTTCAGATGTGTCAAGAAGCAGGGCTTCTTGCCATGAATGAGGATATAGATGCGAGCGCAGTGCACGAAAGACACTTCACTGCTGCGCTGTCCGGCCTGAAAAGACAAATCACGCCAGAAATGACAAAATACTACGAGGATTTTGCGGCCTCGGGGATTGTATGATAGAATAGACACTGCAGGTAAGGTGTTGACGATATGTCCGCCCCGCGCTACATGATCCGTCTTGACATCTATGGAGCGAGTTTCGCGGTCTAGAGTGTGCCAAATCTGCCACAATTGGTGCAGCTACCACCGGAGGCGGGCATGGGACCTTGTAGTCTGCCTCATCCAGCTTGTGGATCTGTGGCTCAACCCGCCAACCATCCAGTGTCGCAACAAGGTTGGTCGCACCCATCCATAACTGAGCATCCATATTTGTTCATATTTTGTTAAGACGGCTAATAAATCTAGTCAAATGAACTTGAAACTCACAGTCGCTGGCACCGTTGTTTGGTTCAGGGAGAAGGAAGTATATTGCTGCTATAGGATAACAGTTTTCTCAAAGATTCTGTGGGGGTCCCACGAACAGGTTTTGTTTACGCCACTGATGATTGTACGAGTGAAAATCTATGCAATTCATCACTAATACAATGTGCCAGGGCAGTGTCTTTTCGTGATGCAAAAGAGCTATTTGCAAGCACCAGTTCTACCTGGCCTGAATGTGGCGCACCAACCAGTGACACTGGCAGAGCGACGCTTGCTAACTCAATTGGCCTTATCAACTTGAAACTTAGAACCGAGAGGCATGTGCGTATCAGCCGGGTCCGCATATGAAAATGGACTTGGAGTCAGTGAATTCGGTAATGCGTGGCCTTTATTCTTGGCCGAATACAAGGCTATGCGCCGAACCTGCCGACTGTGAGAGTGGACGTCAGCCAACATCTGGTTCCCTGCTTCCGCGACCACCTGACGACACTGTGTTGCGGAAATGGGCGGGTCCCCATTCTACAGGTTTTGACATTGTTTATTTTTGGTTTAGGCATTGCCATGGTTTCGCTCCCATGCCTAAAGCCCTTCAAAGCACCGTTTCATTACTTCCTCGTGGTCTCTGTGTGGTGGTGCAGGTGGGTCGCGCTTTCCATGCACCCCACAATGCCCACTATGGAGGGCCTGACCCCAGAACAAGTGCGACAGTTCGAGGAGGAGGGCTGTCTTGTACTACCTGGCGAGCTGTCCCAGGAGCAGGTGACTTCACTGTTCAATCGTGCACGCCGGCTCATTCAAGACTTCCCCTTGGAAACACATCCTCTCACCCGCTTCACCACCGGTGGTGAAGATGGCTCGGACCATGTCGGAGACGCCTACTTCCTCGAGAGCTCGGATAAGGTTCGCTTCTTCTTCGAGCAGGACGCCTTTGGCGATGCAGGCAAGCTCATGAAGCCCAAGGAGCACGCCATCAACAAGATAGGGCACGCACTCCACGTACATGACAAAACCTTCAATGAAGCGACGTTAACAAGGCGAAACGCGGCTATCGCCAAATCCCTCGGGTACAAGGACCCTCGAGTACTTCAGAGTATGGTTATTTGCAAACAGCCCGAGATCGGAGGTGCTGTGCCAACACACCAAGACGCTACTTTTCTCTACACAGAGCCCCAATCCGCGGTCGGCTGGTGGTATGCACTCGAAGACTGCACATCCAGCAACGGTGCTCTTTCTTTCGTCCCCGGATCTCACAAAACTGCTGTGCCTATCCACAAGCGGTTTGTCCGCAAACCCGGTGGAGGAACTGGGTTCGAAGTAGTGGAGGGTACAGAGCCTTATGACGAGCCGCCAGAAACAGATTTCAAAATGATGGAATGTCCTGCAGGTTCACTAGTCCTCATTCACAACTCTGTGCTTCATCGTTCTGAGCGTAACACGTCGTCAAAAAGTCGCTACGCCTATGCATTTCATGTAGTCGACGGTGTCGCCGACTACGACCACCACAACTGGCTTCAAGTGCCTCCTTCCGGAGGTGCAAACTTTACACGTCTCGTCGCAACATAGCAGAATTACTTATATACAGTCTATGCAGCGAAAGGTGTTTGGACCATAGCCTCCTTGACGAGGTGATCCATCTGAGTGTACACCGTAAAGAGAATACCACCGGACACTAGAATGCGCATATATCTCGGGAAGCATCCAGCCCACAGGTGCAACACTCCCTCTTCGACAAAAATTCGATAGGCGCAGGCAAGAGAGTTGCCATACATGTAGCGAGCGTTGATGGACTGCATCCGTGTTTTGACCACGTCAATTGGCTGGGTGGCAGCGACCATCACTGCGCTGGAAGCAGCTCCTACAGCGAAAGAGTATGGCATACTGGCCCCGTGTCCCTCCTCCGAGTCGGCAATGAAAGCCTGGTTGAGAAAGTTGTAAACGTTGAAGCGGACGGCCGAGTTTCCTACTTGACGAAACATAGTTGGGCCAAAACCCTGTACAAATGCCCGCAGACCGCGCTCTCTGTACATCGCTGCGACGTTGCTGCGAAAGCCAATGAGGTGGGGTTCAGGAAGCAGTTTTGAAGTCCGCGCCGCCTGTCGTGCCTCACGAGCCGCCTTCTCCACTGACTCTGGACTTGCTTTTGGACGCACAGGCCTCTTGTGCGAGCTATCAGTACTGTACTCACGAGTCTGGATTTTGGGGCCAAGCTTAGTGGCAGGCGTTAGACCGGCCCTCAGCTTTTCGGTGGCTGCCGCCACAGAAGCCTGGTCAACAGATGTTTGCACCATGGTGGTCTTGATGCTCTCGAAAGGCACAATAATAAGAGATTCCACTAGGCCCGTGAACATGCCGGCCACAACCACCCTTGGCGCAGTCGTCCGTCCATCATCATCGGCCATGAACTTCGACGCATAGTTGAAGACGGAGAACCGCGCCAACGCTTTGATGCTATTTCCCATCACCACTGCACTCGCCCCGCTCCAGTACACTCGGCCGAGGGCTGGTAATAGTAACTGACCACTGCCAGGCATCCGTCGGTGCAACTGATCCTGTGTCTTCCAGTACTCCAGCGGGTCTGTGTCAGGCAAAGCACTACACTCTACCATCTCCATGAATGCCACTCACACGTCAGTAAGGCCTCCACCGAAGCGGCTGTGACGCCCGCCACGCTCGCGCTGAGAAGGTTCTGTGTTACCACGGCGCGCCGAGTCCAATTCGTGCTGAGCTCACCTCATTACGCTGCGTTAGTTAGGCGTTCTGGAGAAGCTGGAATGGTCAACTCACCGTCTTTTGAGTCCGTTGGCTCATGTTAAGGCCTTGTATTGTCGGACACTCGTGGTTGCGGTCAGAGGTGCCGACGGGTCCACGTGACAGAGTCACGTGGGCTAGCTCTGGCACGTGACGCTTCCACAGCCAGTGAATAAAAGAATATAAATGAATAGACGTGAATTACTCGAGAAGATTGATACAAAACCATTACGATCATGAAATCATTAAGCGTAACTATTTCGTTGCTGAAATCCATTCGTGCGCCCCATATGCTGTGACATCTCTGGCACGTGCGCGCACTTTCATGTTCCTGTCATTCGTCACCAGAACACAACCAAGAGCCTGTCCGTTCCTCATTTCTTTATCCTTCAGTCGTGTCAGTTCGACTATAACCCCATCAATAGTCATGCGGCCACCAGTCGCGGATACCAGTGCTGAGTAGTCCTCATGGAAACCATCCGCAACACTCTCTAAAAGCTTGCCGTCCACAGAAACCACGTCAAGTCCTCCCTGGCCAGCTGATCTTCCAATATAAGCATAAGCTTGATCCGCTGCACGGCTGGTCTCAACATCACCCCTGCTAGGCTCGTCGCGGCCAGACAAGCCCCGCAGTTCTGTTAAGACGGCGACGGGAACCAGCACTTTGTGCTGACGGTCATTCACAACGGACGTTATGTAATCCAGGTGTGTGAGCCACATGTTTGTGTCAAACACGACTCCGGTTACGCCTGGCTGTGGTGTTGCGAGGGTCGGCGATTTTTGGGTTTCAACACTCGGCCGGTGGGGGCTGTTCATACGGCCCGCCAGAAGCTGATCGCGCCGCTGCCTAAGGACACGAAATTCATCGCTTTCCTCGACACCCTGCATCGGGTCACCACTCCCTTGAGGTGGGCTCATCTCACCTGTTGGCGAAACCAGATTTGAGCTGGACACGTTGACCGAGGTTCCGACAGGAGGGCTGAGGGCCATGCCTGGAGTGCCCGAGCGCGACGGCTCACGTGATTCCTCTGATATCCGATCTAGCATCGGCTCTGACGCAAGTGACACAGCATCGTGAGCACTGACGGCATTGACCATCGGAGCTGTGCCGCTAACTTCATGCCACCGTGCTGCAACAACAAACTTCTCCTTGCTTATGTCGTACGACAACCATTCATGCTCCGCCGCGAGGTCCATAGCAATCTCCACTAGCCTCCGTGCCCGGCGCTGGGTAGTTGCTTCAGTCTCAATGCTCCCAGTGCCACCATAGAACTCGTCCAAGCCACCAGAGCTCAGAGCTTCATCTGTGGGGAAATGAGAAACACTCAGACGTAGATATCGACTCCACACAAACCCCAACATCTTCCACTCCTCGCACAAGGGTGGCTGCACTCCAGATTCGACTTTCTCATGACCCTTTGTTTCGGCAAGCACTCGGTTCAGATAGTCCACAAGCTGGGTCATTGGAAACGTGTCTAGCAGCATGTCGCAAAGCTCTGGCACCGACGACACCGCTTGCATGAAGTAGAGCCACACTATAACGTGAGGGTTTGCCACATGTGTGTCGAGCAATAGATATACCCGCAATAGTTCGTATGCGATGCTCTTTGACAACGAAAGCTGCTGCTGGGTCTGAGCTTTGTCGAACTCCGATCGTTCTTTGAACACGAATGCTCCCTCATTCGCCACATTCGGTGCAGTCCCCTCTGCAAAACTGCTTGTTGCCACACCTGCTGGGTTTCCACCGCTACTACTGCTGATGCTACTCTGCCGACTTCCGGGAACCCTTCCGGCGGTTCTGACTGGTCCAGCAGGCCCACTTTGCTCGCTGGATCCCTCCCAAGTATCTTGCAAACTCGCACCCGACGAAGACACTTCCCGTGGCGATCGTGCAGGAGAAAGCGGATGGCTCTGTTGTGGCGGGGACAAAGGGTCGCTCTGAGATCCCGTCTGCGCTAAGTCACGGGCGCCTCCTGCCACGCCACCTGAAGCCGTCGAGCCGCCAAGCCCAATGCCTGGTGCGGTGCCCTCCGACCGCGAGGATCGCTGATTCATGTGCTGCGCCAGATGCTGCCGCCTGTTCTGCTCAGAGTAAAAGTACTCTGTGAGTGGTGAGCCTGAGGAACCATAGTAGAAAAGTGCCGCGATGTTGCAAATGGCAATGCAAGGGCCACGACTAGTTGCAAACACGCTTTGAGATGCGCTAAGGGCAGATGCGACGTGGCCCAGTAACCGCGGCAGGCTATCCAATTGGTACCTTGTGAAGTTAACTTCATGGAGCTGGATGAACGACGCGATTGCGGTCTCCAACTGCGTGTAACGCTTGCTCGACTGAGACGAGGATCCTCCACCCTGCTCGGTATTCGAGTGAAACAGAGCCAGAATCGTTTCCCGCGATGCCTCGAACGGCTGCCAGGCCAGCAATGACTTGCAGAAGTAAAACAGAGAGTCCAAGCGATACACACAGACGATTGCATAGTGGTGGTATAGCCTGCCCACACCGGGTGTCATTAACGTTGCCTTTCCATACCAATAATGGCTTACACTGCGCCAGTCAACCGCGGCTCCACCGGTGGAAGAACCACTGTTCCCGAGAGCCATCGCGAACCGTGCCACATCTCCGAGAGCTTCAATCCACATATACCGCGTCTCGTAAGGTGGGACAACAAGCATAGTCAGAAGTCCAAACACATGAAATGCAAAGCTTGTTATGACTTCAGTCGAGTGAGGCGTCTTGTGCCGGAGCATGTCTAGAAACCGAAAAATGCCCTTGTTCCACAGCCGAAGAGGGATCTTGTACTTGCGAACGAGTCCTCGAGTCACGCTATTGCCGCGAGGGTGGTATGCAAGGAACATGAAGTCGAAGTATTTGTCGACCAACCGAACATGCGATGAATACAGGTCCCACCAGCTTTTGGACGTGCCGTCCGCAAGGCGCTCCGCCGTGGACCTGTAGTGTGGCGATGTTGACTGCTGAGCGGATCGTGCAAACCGCGCCCGTGGCGAGCTTCGGTCCCGGGACGTGTCGCGGGCCGCCTTGGTCCCTATATCTGTTCCAAACGTATCTGGAGTCTCAACGCGCTGCGACGCTGCATGCAAACCCTCGGTTATGTTTTCTGTGCGGCCCGAGATCATGGCCTCGTACTGCTCCTCCAACTCCCTGTCCGCCTCGTGGCATTTCGTCTCCAGTCGGCAAATGTCTAGGTAAACCGACTGAATCTCTGTAATGAGCTTGTCTACAGTGGGCAACTTGAATTCCATGTCGCTGACGTTTGGTTTCTTGTGAGCCACTGGATTCAGCTGCTGCTCGTCCTCCTCTGTTTCGTCAGCTCTATCCTTCCGCAGAAGAAGCACCTTGGGCTTTGGCTTGTCGGCCGCATCGTCGCGTGGCTCGGCGCCCTCGACGCGGGCCTCGCCTGGAGGGCGCGTCCGGGCCGTCTCGGAGGAGCCCGCCGACCGCCGGGGCGCACGGCACGGCTTGATCTCGCGGCCAATGGCGTGGGCGGTCACGCCTGCCGCCTCCAGCTTGTCGCGCTCGCGCTCAGCCTCGTGCCGACTGATGAGGGGGACGGGGTCGCGGGAGGGATCAAACAGGTGGCCGGCGGCGTCGCCACTGGTGGCGTCACGTGAAAAGTCGGGGTCAGACCTGTCCGTGTCGCGACGAGCGGCTTTGCGAGGGGTCCCAGGGTCCCGTTCGGTCCACAGCTTCCCCGTGGCAGCTGTCCTATGCGGGTTTCGTCTCTGCCGGGCGGAAGACGAGCTCTCTGGGTCCATGACTGGGTTAGCGGTCCATGTTTTTCTGGAGGCACGGGACGCCAATGCCGGCCGAGCACCTCACCTGCGTCTTAGTGGTGTCATAGGAGAAGGATGGTTGCACCGTGCTTCTAGGCCGTCGTACAACTACGGTTGCTCCTTGGCGGCCGGTGTCGTGGTGCATGGGCCGTCCAACCCGCGCGCAGTTGCAGGCAGCCAATACACACCTGGGAACAATGCGACTTGCCGACACGCTGTGCAACGCACAGTTCCGGCTCAACGGCTCAACGTCGCCGAGTCATACGACGATTGAATTTATTAACTCTCACACCCTTGGCGTAAACTCTCACTCCATCACCCAATCGGGCCCGCCGAGTGGCTCGCGTCCTCACAAAGGGGGGGAAGCGGGGCGAACACTAGACGGCTCGGCCGCCTGACTAATTCCATGCACAACCCCGGACTTAACGCACTCCGTCTCGAGTCAACGCCCCGCCACGTCCAGGTGCTCGAGGCACTCTATCGCAACACCCAGGTTGTCCAGCAGGCTGTTCACACCCACTCGCAGGGTGCGGTTCGTGCTCGCCGCGAACGTGACCCGCAGAACATTGCCCGTGTGTTCCAGCCGCGACTGCAGCTGGTCCGGCTTGAGCTCTGGATCTGGCTCCAGCGTTTTCAGCGCAATCTCCGCCTGCCGCGCATCTTCGAACGGCACCTCCACCGTGCTGCGTCAGTCACACCCTCCGTGCTCGGCGGACCCGTACTCCGCGACTCACAGCCGGTACGGAAGTTGTGCCATTGTTTTGCCGATCCGTCCCTCTCTTTGGCGTGTAGCGAGTGGGGCCCATGACCTCTGGGCTCATGACCTAGTGGAGCTCGAGGCTCATGACCTTTAGCGCGACCTGGTGCTAGGCGAAGTGCGACTGGTCGCGGTTGATGTTTGCCAGCAGCGCCTCTAATTGAGCTGCGATTGCCTGTGTCAGTTGCGCGTCTCCAAGTGCTGATGTCCCTACCTCGCGCTCTGCTTGCAGTGAGTTGAACAGCGCCTGGTGGCGACGAATGTCCTCCAAATAGGTCGCGGCCTGCGCTCGGGCACTGGCCAGGCCGTCTCTGGCTTAGCATTTGGCACTGTACGCCTCTCGCAGTCTACGCACCCATCACTCGCCTCTGGCCGCGATTCTGCCTCCGTAGTCTCCTGCCTCAGGTCTTCTTGAAAGCGACGCGTCGCGTCAGCCACAGCTTCCCGTCGTTTCTGATCGTGCTTTGCCCGAATTGAGCAAACCTGGGACTCGTAGAGGTCACTTGTAGACCGGGGTTAGCTATCATTGTGCTGTAGCGCTCTCTTCACTCACCGAGCGGTCTTATCGCCGTTCTTGCGCGCCATGTTGCTAACAGCGTGTCAAGGCCGGCGCGGCGGTGGCAAAAGGCGATTTAGCGCCCAACAGAAGCATGCAGCTCACGTGACGTCGTGGGGCACTATCCGTGCTATTCCTGTTTGGGAATGACGTGAGCAGCTCCCGTCTCCGAGGTGATGGCGGTGGCGTCTTAGCGATGCGTTGATAGTTCCTACGCATTGATGGCGCGGACGGCTGAGGACCCTAGCGGCCCTCCTGTGCTAATTGCACTCCTCAACAGCTACCAGAAGCGACGATGAGGAATGTAGTAGTCTATTTTCGAGGCCAGCAGCCGAGGCTCTTCCGGAGCCCTGGAACGTGGCGAGGCTAAATGGCGTAATGCTACGAGCACGGCAGTCCAAATTTCCACTCACAGCTGGCTGTTTCGGTGGACTGACTCCTGTCACCATAGTCAACGGCCGTCACGGAGGCGTCGCACTGGCCAATGCTAACGGAGCTAATTTCAATGTACTTATTAACGAGTTTGTTTGGCTTCCCGCCCACTGTAAGGCAAACGAGCAGAGCACCTCCATAGAGTAAACTTCCACCATACAGCGCAGCGTTGGAGTTTGAGCACATTGGTTGGTCCAGAACCTGAACTCCGCTTCAATGAACGGGGCGACAGCGACATTGGCAGTCGGCGACTTCCGCAGCGCGAAGCAGAAACCCACCTAAGACTTGATCAGCTTCACGAAGAAAGCAGACCTTGAAGTGATGGTAATGGAAATTACAGTCTAACATCGAAGGCGAACTGCTGAATGGCTATATACATTAGGAATACATGAAAGCTGCGTTCTGGTAAAAATCAACTAGCGGATTCTCACCAGTGACGGTAGCTGTAGCTTCCGTGTCGGCCCACTGCTCCATGAAGTCAGAGTGAGTCGCCAGGTGAACTGGTCGGCCGCACACTCTGCGGTACAACTGAGCCGCGAGGTCGAAGTCAGTTGCAAAAAGGATGTCGAAGTAGCCCTGGAGGGCCATATACGTCTCCACTGGGACCATGCGATTATGGAGTACAGTTTGGACGACAGGTGAGTTGTAGCCCGTGATTGTCTTGTCAAGCTTTGTGAAGTCTGATGTGAGCAGTCTGTGCTGGGGGAACCGCCGCTTGAGAACGTGCAAGAACTCAAAATACCGTGTCGGAATGAACTCGGGGTCTGAGAGGTTTCCGTGGAACGGCCACACTGTGTTCTTTAGCCGCCGGTACCAACGCGGCAGAGCGAGCGGGTGGCTGTTCCTATGGGGCACGAGAGAGTGCAGAGATGGGATGCTCTGCCACACAGAGGTCGTGCTCGAATGCTGGCTGACGAGCTCCTCCGAGGAGCCTTTCGTGAAAAATTCATCGGGTAATGTATACCCAAGTGCGTGTGTCGAGGCCGCGATCTGCGATGTGGGGGAAAATTTCGCTGACCCTATCTCCTCTCTCATAGTGAGGAACTTCTTGACTGTGGGATTGAGGTCGGGCGAGAAGTACTCATGAAAGTCTCCATGTTCGTCAATCAGCACATAACCCTGGTAGGGACGCATAGTAGAGTTGTCGTATCTAATAACGTCATGAGCAAAATTGTCAAACACTTCCAGCGCTATGAAGTAGCACGGGTCGGGCACCTCTTGGACCCAATGAAAGATCGACTTGTTGATGATTTCCACTTTGTTCCCATGGCCTGAAGCTGACGCCTTCTGACGAGCGGCCAGATTTCCACTGATCTCTATGATTTTGTACTGGGTACGGTTGTAGACGTCCGGTTGATTGGCGCGAATATAGTCGAGGATGTTCTGCATCAATGTGCCGTTGCCACCACCCATTTCATATATGATCAGGTCGTTGTACGGGTACAAGTTCAATTTGTAGTTGACGAGGAGGTAGCGAGCCAGTGCCTCGCCATAGAAGGGTTTGAACAACTCGGTGGGCGTGTGCCACATTTGCGTCGTCGTGCCTTTGGGCAGTTCGTTCTTGTTGGTACCACCCTGCTGTCTAGCTTGGTCGTATCGGGCGTACTCCTCAGTCCACTTGCCCAAGAAATCGTCAACATCAGTGATGTTGTGATAGTCGAACGGCCGCGTCGGGCTGAAGATCTCGACCTGTCGTGAGAAGTAGCCGTACTGAGGATTGTAGAGCGAGTCGTCCATGAAGTCTCTTGCTAACATCTTTACGGCCTTTGGACGTTCAGTCCGCCGAGCCAACGTCCGAGCGTTGACCAGAGGATACTTGTTCCAAACGCCCTCATTTTGGTCGACAGCGTAGACGTACGTGTACGGCCGGACTGAATAGTCGTGCGTGAACTTCCGTGCCGCCTCCGTGGCCTGACCACGCCGAGGCACGAGCGTCCCCAGCGCGCGGACGGCTCTCCGAGCCATGCTGTCACGATGTCCTGGGACAACTTCGTGAAGGGCTTATGACCTGGGGCTTGAGAGTGAGTGGCAAACGAAGGTGGCCTGAACCAAAATGCTTCAAACCTGTATTACGGTCCACTCTGAGTACACATTGAGGGTTTGCCCGTCTACTGCTAGAGTGTGATATGGTTTGAACGGTAGCACAAGGGTATTGCCTTGTGCAACCTTCTTCCTGCTTGCGGTGTTTAACAAGACCACTCGACTGCCATCTTCGCAAGTAGCCACCCATACGTAGCGGTTCCAACGTGACACCAAAGATACTTTCACGTTGTTCCCCTTGACCTCGCGCGACTCGGTGAACGCCACATCGTCCTCGAAATCGCTCACCAGCGTCTGTGCAAAGTCTAGGAGCCCGCCCTTGATGCACGCTGTGCGACTGCGTTTAGGCGAGGGGCTGTAGCCGGTGGAAGCGTTCTTAGGCGCAGCAGGCGACATCCGGAACGACTGGTGCAACAGCGGGGCAACCTTTCTTTTGGTTGGCGTACGCAACTCCCCGTCCCGGAAAGGGTACACTGCAGGGGCAGCGGGTCCCGACTTCGGCAGCGCCTCCGAGCTGTCCGGCTCACTTTGCGGCTGAACGGCGTGGGAGTTTTTGCCTTGAAGGCTGGGGATACGCACAGCAGCGCCTGCTGCCTGCGGATCAGCGGCCACGCGAAGCGGGGAAGGAACTACCAGACCCTGGCGCGTGAGAGACGTACGTTGAGCCCTGTCAATGTTTGCGTATGGAACCTTAGGACCAGTCTTGGTCGCCACTTCGACACCTTGAGATGGCAATGCAGCACCATGCCTGCCAGAGAGGTCCTCAGAAGCTGAGTGCTCCACCGATATGCCTTCATTGCGTCGTTTCGACGGGCTCTTTGCCTGTGTGCCACAGGCCTGCTCGTCAGACTGCAGTGCGACGGACGCTGAGTGCAGCGGATCTGGTGCGACCGGGATGTGGTCTCTGTTTCCATGAGGTGCATCGGTGGGAGCAGCCGTGTCAGGAGCGGACGGAACGGACGGGCTGGGATGGGCCTCAGCCGGGATAGAGACCTTTCGACGTTTGGCGCTGCCGAGTTTGAACCTCGGTCGCGGGCTACCCGACGCAGTTTGCGACGCCAAGTCGTCAGACCGAGACGGGCTCTCCACGGAGGGGCTTGCTGGGGCCCCACGCTTCCGGAACAATGGCCGTCTCGGCGTCTCAAACGGCATGACGGTGGCGTTGTCGCGCCAGCGCGCAATCTAGCATGTCGAGATCGCGGTCACGTGACCAACAGATGCCGGCCTGGCAGACGCGTCGGCCGACTGCGCCAGGTAGAGGGCGTTGCGAGAGTGCCACCAATGGGTGCTGCGCCATACCCTGTCGCTGCACGACGCCCCTCTCTCGTCGCGTGTCTGGACTGCCTGTGCACGACAGACCGAAGAGTCATGCAATGAGTGAAAAATTCAGCGCACGAACCAGGGGTCGGATTTCCCTGTTTCGGCAGTTAGCATGCGTGGAGTTTTTCCGTGTATATAACAAAGAGTCATCTCGTCACGGCTGAGCGTGGAGATTGAACGGAGGACGATTGACTATGCTTCGGGCTTCTTCTGTGCGTCGCGTGGCGACTTTGGGATGCCCGAATCTGGCCCTCTCCAGGCTGGCTAGCTGCCGGGCTTTCCACGCTTCGGCGAGAGCCCTCGAGGCGACCCTAATTGATGGCAAGGCCATTGCCAAACAGATCCGTGAGGAGATCACTGCGGATATTCGGAGAACCCAGATCCTCCGGCCTCGATTCAAGCCGAACCTCGTCATTATTCAGGTTGGAGACCGCGCAGACTCGTCAGCCTATGTGCGAATGAAACTCAAGGCTGCCCATGAAGCTCAGATAGACTGCGAGTTGCGAGCGTTTCCCGACACCATCACAGAGTCCCAGCTCTTGGAGGAGATCTCTGTCCTGAATGCAGACCCATCGGTACACGGCATCTTGGTGCAGTTGCCGATTCCAGCTTCCATCAATGAGACCAACATCACGAATGCCGTGGTGGCCAATAAGGACGTCGACGGTTTCGGTCCGCTGAACGTTGGCGAACTAGCCAAACGCGGTGGCAGTCCACTGTTTGTGCCCTGCACCCCTCGTGGCGTCATGGAACTCCTCAACCGCGCTGGCGTGGACCTAAAAGGCAAGAATGCAGTTGTCATCGGACGCTCTGACATTGTGGGTTCGCCTGTCTCATACCTGCTCAAGAACGCAGATGCCACTGTCACAGTCTGTCACTCCAGGACCAAGGATATTCCCTCCATCGTTCGTCAAGCCGACATCGTAGTCGCCGCAGTCGGACGCCCAGAGTTCGTGAAGGGTGACTGGCTCAAGCCAGGTGCAGTTGTAATCGACGTGGGCATCAACTACGTCCCTGATGATACCAAAAAGAACGGCCAGCGTCTCGTCGGCGATGTCGACTTTGCGAGCTGCCGAGAGGTAGCCTCCCAAATCACTCCGGTCCCTGGTGGCGTGGGACCCATGACTGTGGCTATGCTGTTGGAGAACGTTGTGGATTCGGCGAAACACCATTACGAGCGCAACCTGGCTCGCCACATCTCACCCCTCCCACTGCAGACAACCCACCCTGTCCCCAGTGATGTGGAAATTTCACGCGCTCAGACTCCAAAGCACATTCGCAATGTAGCGTCTGAGATCGGTATTACGGAGACTGAGCTCGAGCCCTATGGAGCCCACAAGGCAAAGGTGCAGTTGGACATTCTCAAGAGACTTGGCCACAGGAAGGACGGCAAATATGTCCTCGTGGCTGGAATAACCCCAACTCCACTTGGAGAAGGCAAGAGCACCACCACTGTCGGCCTCGTCCAGGCCCTTGGCGCACATCTCGGTCAGACTGCTTTCGCAAACGTGCGTCAGCCGAGCATGGGCCCGACGTTTGGCATTAAGGGTGGTGCTGCTGGTGGTGGTTATTCGCAGGTAATCCCCATGGACGAGTTCAATATGCATCTTACCGGTGATATTCACGCTATATCGGCCGCCAACAACCTACTTGCGGCAGCCATTGACACCCGAATGTTCCACGAAGCAACCCAAAAGGACGCAGCTCTTTACAAGCGTCTCGTGCCGCGGAAAAAAGGCGTTCGCCAGTTCACAAAGGGCATGCTTCGCCGTCTCAAAAAGTTGGGAATCAACAAGACAGACCCAGACTCTCTTACCCCTGAAGAGGCCGGCCGATTCGCACGTCTGGATATTGACCCTGCTACGATCACTTGGAAACGGGTTGTCGACGTCAATGATCGCCACTTGCGTGGGATCACCATTGGTCAGGCACCCACCGAGAAGGGGCTCAGCCGCGAGACTGGATTTGACATCTCAGTGGCCTCGGAGTGTATGGCAATCTTGGCCCTCTCCAACTCCCTTGAGGACATGCGTGACCGACTAGGCCGTATGGTGATCGGCTCCTCCAAATCAGGTGAGCCGATTACGTGTGACGATATTGGTGCAGGAGGTGCCCTTACGGCGCTTATGAAGGATGCTATCAAGCCGAACTTGATGCAAACGCTCGAAGGCACTCCTGTGTTTGTGCATGCGGGCCCATTTGCTAATATCAGTATCGGCGCCTCGTCCGTCCTTGCCGACAAAATAGCACTAAAGCTGGCTGGCACCGAGCCGGAAGAGCCAGCTGATAAAGCTGGCTATGTTGTGACCGAGGCAGGCTTCGATTTTACCATGGGCGGCGAGCGATTTTTCAACATCAAGTGCCGGAGCTCAGGCCTCACACCTGATTGTGTTGTGATTGTGGCAACTGTGAGAGCATTGAAGCTGCATGGTGGCGGTCCTGATGTGAAGCCTGGTGCCTCGTTGGCAGATGAGTACACAACTGAGAACGTCAAGCTCGTCAAAGAAGGCTGTGCAAACCTCCGCAAGCAAATTGAAAACGCGAAGAGTTACGGTGTCCCCGTTGTGGTCGCCATAAACCGCTTTGTCACAGACTCGCCTGCGGAGATCCAGACAATCCGCGACGAGGCCATTCGTGCTGGCGCAGATGATGCCATCGCATCTAATCATTGGGAAGAAGGTGGAGCGGGTGCGGTTGACCTGGCCAAGGGTGTCATGCGGGCGTCGTCGAGGCGAGACAAGAATTTCAAGCTCCTCTATCCAACTAAAGGCTCCGATCTAACTCTGGAAGACAGACTGAACATCATCGCACGTGAGATGTACGGAGCAGACGGTGTAGAGCTCTCGGATCTCGCTCGTCAAAAGATCGACACGTACACGAAGCAGGGCTTCGGAAACCTGCCGATCTGCGTGGCAAAAACACAGTATTCGCTGTCCCATGACCCGTCTCTTAAGGGTGTACCGTCCGGCTTCACCGTGCCAATTCGCGACGTGCGCGCATCTGTGGGTGCCGGTTACCTGTACGCCCTCGCTGCTGAGATCATGACTATACCTGGGTTGCCTACGCATGCTGGCTTCATGAACGTCGAGGTAAACCAATACGGCGAGATCGACGGACTATTTTAAGGTCGAAAGATACTATATACTCAACTATTTCAGCTGTTTCTTGAGTTCGTCCAGTGACATTGGAAGAGAGCACGAGAAATTCTGACAAAGAAGAATCTTCGCTGGACCGTTCCCGTACTTGTCGGCCAAAGCTCCGTAAAGAGCAGAGCTTTCTTCCCGCTCAAAGAACTGGGCCGCAGCGGAATCCAGGCGAAGAACAGTAGTGTTCGGCAAAATTCGAGACCTCAGATAGTCTACCGTGTCTTTGATCTCGGCGTCGGTGCCACCCAACAAGATGACGCTTCTCACTCCCTCAAACTTTGCAACAACGCCACCCAGCATTGAGCAGTAACCGAAAGGCTGCGCCGTCATGTCAGTAGCGTAGCATGCGAGGATACTGTTTGCCTTGTCCGCGTAGAACTTCTCGGATAGGAGGCCAGATAGCCTGAAGAGATTTTGCACTGACACACCATTAGAGGACGGCTCCGCACCGTCAAAGCTCGCCTTCGGCCTGATGAAGAGCTCTGAGCTTCCCTCTTCCGACGAAGAGTAGAACCCACCGTGTTCCCGATCCCAGAATAACTTGAACTGTGTTTCCTGGAGCTCTCGCGCCCATCCCAACCATTTCACGTCGAATGTTGCCTCATAGAGATCGAGCAAACCGGAGATCAAGAATGCATAGTCCTCACTCATGCCCTCTGTCGATGAAGGCTCGCCATCGAGATACACCCGCCGTAGGCGCGCCGTGGTCGCGTCCCATACATTTTTGTGCAGGAATTCTGCCGCCCTCACGGCGGTTGCTAGGGCTTTCGCGCTCAACTCCTCCAAATGACGCTGGCTCTCCAGGCGGTAGAGTATCTGATTCTCCTTGAGGTCGGTAGCAGAGAGTAGCTGCCCGCCCACGTCAGATGTACTACCAGTCAATGCGTTGCCGTGAGCAATTCTATCGCGGGCACGGGACTCGAAATTCCCGCTCAGCGAGCCTCCGAAGCGTTCGCCAATAACGTCGGCTACAGCATCGAATGCTGCGTCGCCAACGACTGCGGGGGTGATCGTACTCAACGCACTCGCCGCTCGGGCTAAGGCGCCTATGGCTAGACCGTTCCAGGACGTAACGATTTTGCGATCGAGCTCCGGCGGCTCGCGGTTTGCAGCGCGGTGTGCAGCGAGCTTGTCACGGGCGCTTCGCAGGATTCGCTTCACCTCTGCCTCGGATTTGCCGAACACAGAACCCAATTCCCGCGGCAACGCCGTCTGATTGAGCACGTTCTTATGCACAAGCTCCCTAGAAAGGTCGTACTGAGCATCCACGTTACCCATGGGCTGGACGTCCCAGAACGCAGCTGCGATATCACGCTCACTGCGATCCAAAGGTGTCTCAAAGTCGCGACTCTCCCACACGTAGAATGCGCCCTCAGTCTTCCTGTTGGTGCCTGGCTCGGTGGAGTCAGCGCCTTCGGCGCTCAAAAAGCCGCCTTCTGGATTCGAAAGTCGTCCCTCGGATAAATACATGATGAGATCCTGAACATACTCGAGTGCAAACGCATTGTGACCCTGATCATGGAGCCAGGCATCTGTGTAGGCGTGTAACAGCAGCGCCTGGTCATAGAGCATCTTTTCAAAGTGCGGCAATTTCCAATCGGCCGTCACACTGTATCGTGAGAACCCAAGACCCAGTTGATCCTTGATGCCTCCTCGCCCAATCTTTTTGAGTGTGTGTACGGCCTTGGAGCTAAGCCGAGTGCCATCATTATCAGCCGGAGGCTCAGGCTCTGCCCAAGGACCGTACCGAATGAAGAAGCTCAAATTATGAGCCATAGGAAATTTTGGCTCGGACGAGAAACCGCCGTTGCGAGAATCATACGCCCGTGTAAAGTGTGCTGCTGCATCCTCGAGTACTGAGGTACGCAGAGGCGTCATGGATCCGTCTTCGCCTGGGCCGTTCTGTTCGGCCATCAGGCGCCGCAAGCGATCTGCCACACTTGTTCCAGCACCGATACACTTTTCGGGATTTTCGCGCCACACCTCGGCCACGCCGGTGAGCACGTCCTCGAATTTAGCACTCATGGCTCGCGCTGCTCCTCCCGAGTCGCCAGGGCCGGCCCAGTACGTACCTCCAAAGAACGGGTTCAGCGTGTCCGGCACCAAGAAAACGTTCAAGGGCCAGCCACCGTGGCCTGTTGTCGCCTGAAGATACATCATATAGACCGAATCAATGTCGGGTCGTTCTTCACGATCGACTTTGATTGGAACGAAGTTCTTGTTCAGTAGATCGGCTATCTTGTCATTGCTAAACGACTCGTCGTTCATCACATGGCACCAGTGGCACGTATGGTAGCCAATTGACAAGAACACAGGCTTCTTCTCGTCCCTTGCCCGCTTCAAAGTCTCCTCTGTCCACTGTTGCCACGCCACCGGATTATCCTTGTGTCCCCTCAAATAAGGGCTCCGTGCTTGACTGAGCGTATTGTCTAGCGGAGCGTAGCTCGACTGCCAGCGTCGCATCGCCGTTCGATGCTGCCTCAAACTGGCCCGGAGCATCCTCTCTGCTTCGTCCAGTCGTTCGTTGCGATGGCGGCCGCTGGATATGCAGTCTAAAGGGATCACGTGATCACATCACATGACTCGTCTATTGTATGCTATATATACGTACACTGGCGTCGTCACTGGCCACGGCGAACTGAGGTCGTTCAGAGCTCGGCCGCCATGAGATTCTCGACACGCGTAGATCAGGCGTTTGGTCTGTGGATACCTGTGCGATGGGCTCAAACCCATCGGACTGCGCATCCAGGACATGTATCTTGCCATTATCCAAACCAATGGCAACCGTCCCGTTCAGTGCATCTACTGCTGTCACAGCCGAATCAAGCTTGTGACTACCGACAGCAGACCAGCCGTCCTCAGTAGCTCTCCATAACTTGATCGTCTTGTCTCTTGATGCCGTCAAAAACTCTTTATCACCGAGCCATGCACAATCCCAAATGATACGCAGATGTGCTTGTGTGACAAACTGTAGCTCGTATGTTTCGATGGAACTCTTTTGCCATACGGCAAGTTGGCGGTCTCGACTTACACTGAGCAGAAACTTATCGTCGGGACTGAACCGCAGACGAGTGATCGTAAGACTATGGTGCTTCAGCGGAGGTTTCACCTCCGTCCAGCTGTCGGTGGAGAATATTCGAACCACGGCGTGTGCGTCTGTGTTCGCTTTGCAGGCCGTGGCTATCAGACGCGAGTCGTGACTGACGTCCACCGCACTTATTTCGTAACCATGGCCATACAGTTTCTCAATTTCTGGCCACAGGGAGTGCCGTTGCAAATGGTCTTCAGTCGGCGGACCGTTGAGCTCATCCAATCCCCCGGCAACATCCTGGCCTTCCTCTGCATGCACGACCTCGTCGACTCCACGAACAGCCTTGTTCGACAGCCCCAGAGCAGGCTGCGATGCAGCATCCGGCATCTCATTACCGGACGGTGCAATGTCACACTGGGTCTCTAGCAGCCGTGCTACTCCCGCTGGCTCATCAAACACACGGAGGATCTTTTCGTCAGCGCCACTGACAAAGCGGTGTCGGCCCATGCTTGCCACACAGATACAATCGTAGCCGTGTATTTGGGGCCGAGAGTACTCCCGCCAGTGTCCCGTACGTGCCTCAACTGCATAGAGCCTTGTTGTCTGGTCAAGGCTGGTGGTTAGCAGGTAAGCACCTCGCTCGCGTTCCCAGCAGACGTCTGTAACATCTCGAATGTTGCCAGTGATTGCCGGCTGCGAGAGCCATTCCGTACCCTCCTGCTGCCACACCCTCCATGCCCCTGTGCGGCCTACGGCAGCAAGAGCATCGGGACCGAGCCACATGGCACACCAGAGGCCGCCAGACGCGCCCGCAGCAGTCGAAGCTCCCTTTGTGCTGAGCTCCCCTAACCGAGCGTTGCATACCCAAACACCTGACGCCTCGTCTGGACGCCACACCATTATACTAGTGTCAGCGGCGCCGCTCATGAGCACCAGCTCAACCCCGGGCCGCCATGCGACGGAATAGATCCAGTCATCGTGGCCCATAATCAGAGCCTCGAAGGTAGCGCTCACATCGCCAACCAGTTGATAGACTCGGTTGCTTAGCAGGGGCGAAGTTAGGAGCACGTCGTGATCGCGTGCTGCCGTTCGCTGTTTGATTGTCCCGGGATCTCCTCGGTGGATTCGCCAGAGACGAATATAGCGGTCCTGGCTTGCAGATGCGAGTAGAATGTCGCCACTGGCCGCGTCATACCGAGCAGCCAGCGCTCTCACCCAGTCCTCGTGGCCTTGCAGTGTAGCTTTGAGGTCGAAGGGTCCATCATCCGTACTGACATATACATAGACGTGCGAGTTGGTGCCACCCACTGCGAGTACCTTGGCACCGGGCATTTCCAAGTCGCTGAGCGACACTAGGGCGAGCGACAACGGATAAAACCCCGGTTTCACTTGCACAGATTGTCGATGGTCAAGGATGCCAGCAGAGGTCACCGTCCAGATCTGGAAAGTGCCATCTATACTGCCCGTTACGACGGCCCTTGCGTCTGCATCGCCGCCTTCTACAGCGAGGGATGTTATACTGGCGTTGTGGCGCTTCCCAGTGTCTGTCTCAGAAAATGCACCTTCATATTCTCGCCAGACCTTCACAACGCCGCCACTGCCGCCGCTGATGAGCAGTGAAGTGGAGGGCACGAACCGCACTGCATTGACTTGTTTGGAGTGGGCCTTTAAAGTTGTTGTGACTCCATTGGACTTGCTTGGACGCCAGATTGCCACGGTCCGCCCAGCAGAGTAGGCGAGAACGCCAGTTGCAGCGCAAAAATCGGCCCCATAGGGCTGTCGGTTGCCGCCGACGGAGAGAAAGTCCAGATGGCACGCCATTTGTGTCGATGCCATTGACACTCTTCATGCGGCTCATGCATGCAACCTAAATGGGAAGAAGAGGGCCTGAACTGGAAATTTGGCCACTGTCGTGGAATGCCAACACATTTTACACAGCTATTCAGCCTATCTAGCCTACAGGTCAGTCACGCAGCCGTGGGACGCATCAGCAACCAGCTTTGCGTACTTGTAAAGTGTGCCCTGAGTGTATCTGAGGGGCGGCGCCTTCCAAGCCTCTCTACGCTTGTCAAGCTCGGCCTTGTCCACCATCAGCTCAATGACGTTCTTTTCAGCGTCGATCAGGATTTCATCGCCATCCTTGACCAGCGCGATCGGCCCACCCACCTGTGCTTCAGGTACAATGTGCCCGATCAGGAAGCCGTGGGAGCCGCCAGAGAAACGGCCATCCGTAAGCAGTGCGACGTCTTTACCAAGACCGTAGCCCATGAGCGCGGACGACGGTTTGAGCATCTCCGGCATTCCGGGACCGCCCTTCGGGCCCTCGTAGCGGATGACTACCACTGTCTTCTCACCCTTTTTGATTTCGCCGCGCTCCAGGGCGTGGATAAACGCGTCCTCGTAGTCGTAGACCTTGGCTTTGCCCTGGAACACGGTACCCTCCTTGCCGGTGATCTTGCCGACCGCACCACCGGGCGCAAGCGAACCACGGAGAATCTGGATGTGACCTCGCTTTTTAATTGGGTTGTCCAGAGGAGCAAAGATCTTCTGGGAGGCGGGCAGAGACGGGGCCTCCTGGGCGTTCTCAGCCAGCGTCTTGCCTGTCACAGTCATGGGAGAGCCGTCGAGAATGCCCTTCTCGAGAAGGAACTTGATGACAGCAGGGGTGCCACCGAGAGCCTGGAGATCCGCCATGACATACTTTCCGCTGGGCTTGAAGTCTGCGAGCATTGGGGTGGCATCCGAGATGCGCTGGAAGTCGTCAATCGTCAGTTCAATGCCGACCGAATGCGCAATCGCAATTAAATGGAGGACCGCGTTGGTGGAGCCTCCGGTGATGATGATGTATTTGATGGCATTCTCGAACGACGTCTTGGTCATGATGTCGCGCGGACGCAGGTTGAGCTGGAGCAGGTTCCGCATCGCCTTGCCAACGTCGAGGCACTCCTGTTCCTTCTCCTTAGACGTCGCCGGCGACGACGACGATCCGGGCAGCGACATGCCCATGACCTCGGCGGCCGACGCCATTGTGTTGGCGGTGTACATGCCGCCGCAGGCGCCCTGGCCGGGGCAGGCGTGACGAATGATGTCCGCACGGGTCTTTTCGTCAATCTGCTTGGCGATGTACTGGCCGTAGGCCTGGAAGGCCGTCACGACGTCAATGTCCTCGTCGCCAGTGGAAGCGCAGTGGCCGGGCTGGATGGTGCCGCCGTACACCATGATGCCGGGCCGGTTGACACGGCCCATGGCCATGAGGACGCCAGGCATGTTCTTGTCGCAGCCAGGGATGGAGATGTTGGCGTCGTAGTGCTGGCCCATGGTTATGCTCTCCACGCTGTCGGCAATGAGGTCGCGGCTCTGGAGAGAGTAGCGCATGCCGTCGGTGCCCATGCTGATGGCGTCGCTGACACCGATGGTGTTGAACTGCATTGCCTTCAGGCCGGCCTGCTCAACGCCCTTGGCTACCTTGAAGTTGAGATCAAGCAGATGCATGTTGCAGGGGTTGCCACTCCACCACACGGAGCCGACGCCGACCTGGGCCTTGCCGAGGTCTTCCTCCTTGAAGCCGGTCGCGTACACTGCGTTAGTGAAGGGGCCAGTGGCCATTAGAGAGCGCACTCACACATGGCCTGGGACGCGCCCTGGGACTTGTCCTGGGTGACGAGCTTGGAGAAGCGGTTGAGCTCGCCATTGCGCAGACAGCTAGACGCAAAGCCGCGGCTGGGTTAGCAGATGGTCGAGTCTGACGGGCAGGCACCCCACCCTAGGTCCTCTACGTCCGCGATCAGCTTAAACAGCTGATGCTCGCGACGAGCCTCGGGTTGCTACCACAGGCCGACCCCGCATCTTGCTGCCGTAGTCTACCTTCTATTTTGGCCAG
>JANJPH010000270.1:0-14117 GCA_030407195.1 [Candida] tunisiensis
CTGCCGCCATAGATACGTACTCTGGACCGGCAATGGTATAGCAGGCCTGAGACAGACAAACCATGAAACCAAGGAACCGTCCAGTGTTGCCAGTGAATGGTACTCAGCGAAAGCTCCAGGGTCACGCCAGAAGCGGAAACCGCCGAGGGAAGAGTTCCGGCCCGAATCTCTGGAGTGGGGGTGACTGCATTATGATGTTTATGGCCGGCCCTACAGGGAACCTGCAGATGCGTGAAATCGGGACCAGGGGCGGCGGGGTGAGACGCCGGGCACGGCTTCGCGGGGGGCTCCTTGCCCCTCGAACACGCCTGATGGCCTTGGCGAAGGGCCCTGACAGCACCGAGCGCGGCCTCTGACGGGGAGACTGGGAGCGCTTCTGCGGCCGGCGCCGTACGCTCGAGCAACCAGACGCAACGCTGCCGGCCCGACACCGAGACCCGTACGTCGCAAGGCACACTGACGAATGCCGCATCGGCTGGAACTTAACCAGAGGTTCCTAAAACTCTGCACGTAGATGACGTCTAAGGAGTATTTGGCTTGTCAAATTGCGTTTGGTGGGGACCCGAGATGGAGCGGGGCCCTTCGATGCAGTGGGCAAGGCGCCTATAGAATTTTTCCGTAGTTGCTGGTCCCTTGTAGTCCGGCGCGACCCGCAACGCCTACCCCGCGCGCTGCACGGTTTTTCCGTGCCCCGCGCCTGCCAGCCTGAATTTCCGACTATGGAAACCCCTCGTCGCTGACACTGACAGACACACCCGGAGACAAAAATCAACGTCCATGTCTCATACCTTGTCGAACGATCCTGTACGCTCGGGGCGCCCCAATGGCTCGGATCCCTCTAGCACGGTGGGGCCACCCGCTGGTAGCGAAAAGCCGTCCCAGAAGTTGTAAGCCGGCGGTCGTGTGACCAGGAATATTAGTAGCACACGGTTAAAGTCTGAACCATGTCCACACGCGTCATCAAACTGAGACTAAAGACCCCAAGCTCGGTTCACAGAGCACCCGGCCGTCATTCGAGGCTGGGGGGCGCACCCCTCGTGTCGCAGCCGTGCACACCGAGCCAAGGAACGGCATCACCACCGCGGGATTTCGTTGAGATGGACGACTTCCACAAACAGTAACGTATCAGATCAGCCATGCGGGGCACATTACTTGTAGCCGTACAATGTGTCAAGCCAGAGTCGTCAAAACATGCTTTCGCTTGATGTGGGGTTTAATACCGGGGCGGTCACTGCGTACAGACAGCTGCAATCGAAGCATAGAACAGATTTCGAAGTCAGACGTCAATAGCCTTCACGCAGAACAACCAAGCCGGTTGGACTCCGAATGTAGCGATGACATGGCGTCAAGGTATCCCTGCCAGCTCGGGTTTAGCTTGCTCCGCATAACCCGATCTCGTGGCGAAAGGTGGGGTCGCGTGAAGAAGCTGCCACGCCCACTCAATTGCCGCTCAAGGGGTGCAGGAGAGCCATCGCTGCCCGCACCAATCTGAAATGGGAGGTGAGAGAAGACTCGCTGTCAATTGCTTCGGCCTGGCTGGAAGCGGGGTTCAAAGCCGTCTCTCGACGGTTTTGCCATTTCTGGCTAACTCCTCTCTCGGGGTAGGTGCACGGCATGCCATGGGGGTCCATTTCAAAATTCACAATTGCGACACTAACCGTGACGGAGTGCTGAGTGCGAGAACACCCAGAACTCCCTCTAGGGCCCCAACCCCGACAGCTCGCTATCGCCTGGCCTGTCCGACTCGATAACACAAGACAGCCGGGCCGATGTCCCGGCATCACATGAACCGGGCACGTGCCTGTCACGTGGCATGATCAGGTGACAGTTGCGCGACGTCATCGTCCTGGTCTCGGATCAACTCGTCCTCCTGTCACGAGCCAATCAGTCAGCCGCATGCGGTTATCTTTTCAGGCGAAAAGGGCGTGCCAGGCAACGATGGAGGCTGACATCTAGTTGATGATGCATGCTCTCTCTTCTGCTGCTCGGCGCCACATGAGGGCGGCCGGCCGCGTGGCCGACGACCTGCCGACCTGCCGACTTCGCCGAGGCAACCCCGATAGGCGGCAGTGGCAGTGGCGTCGCGGCAATTTCGGAGGGCGATCGCCGTGTCGACTGGCGCAGCCAGTGGCCCAAACCCCATCGGTCACGGGGTGTGCCCCAGTGTCTCGGATCAGTATCACATGCGCGGTGAGAGGCGGAATGGGTGGCTGCGACGCCGCCTTTCGCCCGGCAAACGGCGTGGTTCTCGGGGTACCAGCGGAGTGCGTGGTGACCCAGTATGAGAATCACCATTGAACTACGACTGGTAAGGGTCGTTTGCTATTAAACGCCTCGCCCCTTGCTGCCCAGCGGACTATCCCCCATGTTTCGGGCGTGCAGGCGGGGGCGGCTACTCGATCCGAAGCGGGAACCTCGCCCTGGCCAGAGCAGCGCTAGGCGCTAGGCTCCCGGCCCTCAGTTCCGGCCTCGTGACAGCCGTCGCCATCACCGTGTGGGGTGCATTAGGCCCGTCGGCTCGACCGGGCGGCGGTCATTGCTATTGCATCGTGCACCGTAAACCACTAGCTCGGCTGTCCCCGCATTCTCGCATGCACATGGTGCGCACAGATGCTGGAAAATAACCGTTGGTATGCAGCCGCGTATGGCATTGGTGGTGAACCGGATGTATCTCTCGGCTCGGCATTTTTGGGTCACGGTCAGACCGTGATCCGGACTCCTATTTAACTTTTTGACACCTGCCGTTGACGTTCCGAGTGCAAAACCGTCCAAAGAGCGGTCGTACGACGCTTCGCCAATTTGTCCCTCGACCCCTCGATGGCCAGTCCAGCAGCCATGGAAGACACAATGCTCATAGACCCGCCCGAGAAGACGTTTGCCGACCTCATGTCGGCCAAGGAGATTCCCATCCCCACCACACAGCGACATCTCGAGGGTGTCTGCCACTTCTACCAGAGCCTGGTGCGGCCATACAAGCCGTTCGTCGCGCCAGGCGTGTTTGGAGGCCACGTACTGGCCCAATCGGCAGTTGTCGCGTCGAAAACACTCAAGCCGGGGTACATCTGCCACAACATACACGGGTACTTCCTGCTGCCCGGGAAGCAGGACGTGCCCTTCACATACAAAGTCGAGATTTTGCGTGACGGCAGGTCGTACGCGACACGGGAGGTCCGCGTCTACCAGCCGGAGCCCTCGGACGGCCCCATCTCGGAGTTTGACTTCGGGAAGAAGTATCTGTGTTTTGTGGCAATCTGCTCCTTCAAGCGGCCCGAGCCGAGCTACCTCAACCACCAGCCCGTGCTCGACCCAGTGCTGAGGCTCGACAACCGGCCAGAAAACGTGGACGACATACAGCTGGCGCCGGACTGCGACGTGAAGGCGTGGGAAGACTGGGTCAGTCAAGACGGCAATGGTTTCATCGAAGAAACGCACCCCATAGAGGTGCGCAAGCTAAACATGGGCAGCTACAACGATGGCAGGGAGGTGTCCGAGCGGAAGCAGATTCACTACCTCACGTCACACGCCAAGCTACCCGACGACTTCAACTTGCACGTTGCTGCGCTGCTGTACGCGTCCGACCGTAACAGTCTATTCACAGTGCTGAACATGCAGGACAATATACCAGACATCAACCGTGTCGCCTCCATTGATCACTCATTTGTGATGCACAATTTGGATGCCCGGGTCGACCAGGGATGGCTGACCATGGAGACGTGGTCCGACCGCACGTTCGATTCGCGAGGACTCTACAAGGGCCGCATTTACGACGCTCGCGGCCGTGCCATCTGCTCGTTCATGCAGGATGGCGTTGTGCGGGTATGGCCCGACGATGACGCTATAGACCACACCAAGGCACAGGCCGCCGATCTAAGCGGCAGACCGCCCCGCGGCGAGGCAAGGACGGCGTTCATGAAGAGTAAGCTATAATACACTGCATTCACGACTAGTAGGAGCGCCACCGTCGTGTGCCACCCCGGGCGCCACCCCACATCCAGGTCACGAGCCCCACAGGTCACGAGCCCTCATCTGCAGGCCGCTTGTGGAAAAAAAACTTGACACAGGCAGACGTGGAACGGAGGAGATGTCAGAGCAGACCAAGGAAGAGCAAGCTGCTGCGCCCGCAGCACCTGTCGAGGCGACTGCCACGGCTCCGGCTGCCGAGGCGCCGGCTGCTTCTGCGGATACGGGCGACTCGGCGCGCAAGTCCAACATCAAGAGCGACCCGAGCGTGCTTCCGCAGTCTGACGACCATGGTGACATTCTGAAGCAAGTGGAGTTCTATTTCTCGGACCAGAACCTGCCGAAGGACAAGTTCTTGTGGCGCACTGCCCAAGGCAACGACGGCTGGGTGCCCATTGCCGTGATTGCCAACTTTGCTCGCATGCGGCGGTTCCGACCCATCGATGCCATCGTCGCTGCCCTGCGAAAAAGCCCTGAACTGCTCGAGGTCAGCGAGGACGGCGAGCTCGTGCGCCGCAAGAAGCCGCTCGTGGAGCCGAAGCGTGAGGACAAGCAAAACGCCTTTGCGCGCAGCGTCTACGCAAAGGGTTTTGGTCCAGAGACTGCCACCACGCAGTTCGACATCGAGAAGTATTTTGAGCAGTACGGCGAGATCAAGCAGGTGCGTCTTCGCCGCACAGATGACAAGAAGTTCAAGGAGAGCGTCTTTGTGGAATTTGCGTCGCTCGACGACGCGAACAAATTTCTGGCGCTCGACCCGAAGCCTCAATACAACGGCAACGAGCTGCTGACCATGTCGAAGCAGGCCTATGTCGACATGAAAGCAGCCGAGCACGGGTTCACGTCGAACGCCAATGGCCGATCTCGCAAGTTCAACGCCTTCAAGGAGATGGACAGCCGAAAGCGATCGCGAGACGATGGCGGCCGTGGCGGACGCGGCGGACGCAACAAGCGTTTCCGTGGCAAGGGTGGGCCGCGTGATCGCAACGCCGAGAAAGGCGAAGGCGAAGCCGCCGCTGAGGAGTCCGGAGCGCCTGATGCCGACAAGGCCGACACACCGGCTAAGCCGGACGCGGAGAAGGGCGGCGAGACGGAGAAGCCTGTTGCTGCCGAGAAACCCACTGAGGAGAAGGCGACAGCGGCCGCGGAGTAGCGGTGCAAACTGAAACTAAAACCTGGCTGTACTATTAGAATCGTAACGTGAACGGAACGGCAATTTTTCAGGGGCGCAATTGCCCGAAAGGGACGCGGCCCTGTCAGTTGTTCAGGGGCATGCAGCTTCCTTATTGGGGCGCGGCTTCCAGGGGAGTGCAGCTGCCTCTTTTGGCACGCCTGCAAGTAAATTGAAACGCGACTTCTCGACGCGTCGAGTGGACAAAACAGCCATGACGTCCGGCGACCGCGAGTTTCTGGCGCAAAAGTTCGGCCCAGCGGTCGAAACGGACGACGATGTGTGGTTCGAGTGCCAGGGCATCATGAGGCTCTACGAGCTGTCGGCAGAGGACCTCTACCTCAAGTGGGAGGCGTTCGTTGTTCGGTCCGGTGAAGACCTTGTGCCCACTACTGACAACCTCAAGAAGCTTCGGAATGACATTCAGACGCAGCTGGAACAAGAAAACCTGCGAAAGCGGCCCCGGCCCGGCCCAGGTGGGACTCCGCGTAGCGGTGGCCCACGCGCCTCCGCCCAGTCGTCCCCAATCGATATGCTTGATCTCGTGCCCACCACGCCCGGCACACTCAAACGGAAGCTGGGCGGCGCAAACCACACGCCATTGCACGCGCGTAACCGCCAGCGTGCCCCCGACAGTGCCGGCTTCAGCTCCCCAACAGTCAAATCCGAGCCGCAAGACTATTCCTCTCCAACCATGCCTCCGCCGCCCGGTCCCAACTTTTCAAGCAGTGCCGCCACCGATCCAACTCAAAACACCCCGGGTCGCCTGTTTAGTGCACGAGAAGGTGCTGGGACGGTGATCGAGACCCTAAACGCAAATATCCCCACTTTCGAGGGTGTTGACTTGGATTCAAAGCCCACAGAGCCACGAGTTCGGCTTGTGTCAAACGTTGATATAGCCAAGTTTGGGTTCCGGACTATGTACCAAAAGCTCAGCGATGTGGCCGAGTCTATTGACGAGCAGGTGGAAACATTGGCACGGCTTCTCGAGGAAACGCACAGCAGCATAGCGCTTGGAAATCCTGCTGAGACAACGGCATACCCCGTCACAGCAGTCGGTCGCGTGTACTCTGACCAGCCTGAGGGTGGGAAGTTGAACCTTGCATCAGTAGTCCTTGAAACAAGTCGTCGACTCGGTGCTGGAATGCGTGTCAAACTCGATCTATCTAAGGTGCCAGACGCCACATGCTTTCCGGGCCAAATCATTGGTGTTCAAGGCATCAACCCGACTGGTAATAGCTTCATCGTCGACCGCATTCTTGAGCTTCCCCCACTTCCTATGGCTGCCGCAGCACCAAAACAACTGCGCGAAGTGGCCGAACGGCAGGGCCATCGTCCGCTGAAGGTGCTAGTAGCATCGGGACCGTACACTGCCGCATCCAATCTTGATTTCGAACCTCTGGACGCCCTCGTTGATGCAATCAACACGACCGTTCGCCCTGATGTGGCTATTCTTCTCGGACCGTTCATAGACGTGAACCATGCCCTCGTGAAGATGGGTGACTTTGAGTTACGCGATGAGGCCACAGGTGAGGTGAACTCCAACGCAACTTTGGATGACCTCTTCCGAGCAAGGTTCTCACCGCGGATTCGAAAGACGAGTCCAAACGTTACAGTGGTTATGGTGCCACACACACGAGACACAGCAGCGAAGCACGCCGCGTTTCCGCAGGAGGGATTGGACAGACGGTTATTGGAGCTCCCACGCAACGCGCGATGCGTGCCAAATCCCTCCACTTTCTCGCTCAACGAAGTAGTCGTCAGCTGTTCGACGAACGACATCTTCCGTGATCTACCGCGAGAGGAGGCTAAAAAAGGCACCTACGCTGATATGAACTCCTTTGAGCGTACAGCGCGGCACGTTCTAGCGCAGCGCAACTTCTATCCGCTGTTCCCGGGCGCTGTTAGAGAGCAAACCGTGCCACCAGGTGATCCGAGAGAAGACGACGTGGACTACCCGGAATCCAAGACCATCCACGTTGCCGGCGCGGACATCGATGTGCCTTATATCGGCCTATGCGAGTTCATGACATCTCCAGATCTTCTGATATTGCCATCGGAAATGCGCCATGTTGCACGGGTCGTGCAGAACGCGGTTGTGATAAATCCGGGACAGCTCATCAAGGGACAAACACCAGGAACCTATGCTACGGTCACCATCCAACCACCCAATGCACCTGCCAGTGACTCAGACGAACTGGTGCCCCATAACATCTACGAACGTGCCAGGGTGGATATCCACAAAATATGAGTAACGTGCAATAAATAGAATCGAAGTGACAAGATATTTTGACGACGGCGTTAGCCGTTCAGCGTCTACTGTGCCTTCTTGGCTGCCTTCTCCTGCTTCTGAAGCTCTTTCTCGCGCTTTTGAGTCTCCTCACGCTGCACTCTTTGCCTCTGAATGGCGTCAAAGTCATGTTTGAGATCGCGAATGGAAACGTCCCGCCAACTCTCCTCAGCAGGCGAAATGTGAGCACCAGCGATTGCCGCGGGGTCACGGCGGGCGAGACGGTTCTCAACAGCGCTCCGTCGAGACTGGTAGCGCAATCTCTTATTGATCAGCATCTCACGGCTGGGGTGCTTGTCGAAAATCACTGAAAGAAGCTTCGTCAACACAAAATAGATGTGCTCACTTAGGAGTACCACAGCAAGCAGCTTCCAAGGCGGCACGGCAACCACAGTTCTGGCAGCGAACTCTCGAGTACCATACATGACGACAAGGGACGGCATGGTGAGTGCACCGAGCCAAGACAAAAACTTGAGGTTATCATCCCACGGCCCGATGGACTCGGCGCGCTGGGGCACTGGCCTCTTCATGTCAAGACAGATCTTCACGGCGTCGCCTCGAAGCTCAACCCAGTTGTTGATCAATGTGACGAGCGGCGCAAGAGGCCAAACGGTGCTGAAAAGCATGACGTAACCGTATTGAATGACCATCTCGCGATAGTCCGTGTGCACAGAGTAGTCAGGAAGATTGGCCTCGGAGCGAACCTGCGTGAGGAACTTGTGCTCCTCAGGCAGATCGTTGAACTTTTCCGACTTTCCATTAGAGATGCCCTTCGCCTTCGCAAATAGCTTGCGTTGCGCGTAGGGCACGATAGTTTCAAGGGCAAAGTTCACCACCTGCGCTGTCACCATGAAATAGATGACTTGGTCATGCAGACGCTTGCTGTTGAGAGTGAAGTCCTCCTTCACATTTGCTTTCTCACCAAGCCACGCTTGAGTCGTCTTGCGCAAGAAACCAAGATGGGGAATGATAAGGCGGCCGAAGGGGAAATAAACGTAGGACGTGAGAAACAGACCGACATATGCGACAAGGAAGTTCAGAACAAACATCTTCTGCACTTGCGACACGTCGTGTGAATCCTCAAACTCGTGGTTCTCCCAGTTCGTCATGGACGAAACGCCCATCGAATAGATGGCTGTGACGGTCGGCACGATTGCGGACAATAACACGGTGGGCACCAGAGTCAGATACTGGGCGAAAGGGCCGTGATAGATTTGCTTGATGAAGATTTCGAGGCAGAAGCAAGCCGTCTGTCCAGCCAGCAAAAATAAGCCTGCCGACGTAGCCATGGGAACACTAGCCACTTGTTTTGCCACCCGCTTCCACGCTGGGTACTGGGGCTTGACCTCGCCGGTGACCGGGTCTTCATCTTCCCGCGTCCCTTTAAACATTGGTCGTCGCACCTCGAGATACGAGCTGCCCTTCACGCCCCAGCGGATGGCAAGCGTCTGCTCTCGCCGCTTCCACGCGTAGATGAAGAGTACGCCCCAGACCCCTGTCGCGACAGTGTAAGGAATGTTGAAGGCACCGAGCGTGAAGTAGGTCACCACACCAACGGCGGCTGGGAAGATGAGCCAGATGGAGTAGAACTGGAGGAATGCAAAGTACATGGCGATACGCTCGCCAAAGTGTGCGCGAAGTTGGTTCAGATCACTATCGTTGATCATGTACTTTGTCGACCACTTCTTGACCCATTCCTTATTCAAGTCATACTTGTGGAGCGGGAACACGGAGTCAACAAACGTCCAATCGCCACGTTTCGGGGTGATACCGGCGCCGCCTACCGAGCGCGGAGACGTGATCATCTCGTAGACAAGACGGAGACGCTCGGCAGGGGTGAGCTGTGAAGCCTCGTCGTCGTCATCGTACTCCTCGCTCGCGAATTTGGCGCCTTCCTTACTGGAAGGGGTGGCGCCAAGCGTAGCGCTGCCGTTTCGTGGGCCACGCGCGCGGCGGCCAGGCTGAGTCGGGTCCTGGGTGCCAACACCGTGCAGCCACTCATCAATGCTCGAGCGCTCGTACTTCTCCTGAAGCAAGGCTGATGAAATTTTGACGAACACCAAGAGAAAGCCGGGATTGCCCTCGCGAACCTGAACGTAGAGTCCAATGCTTTGAAGCGCGGCCACAAGTTTCTCAAAGTTCTTCTCGTCCTCGGCCTGGTCATTCTTTGCCAGAGTCATGTTGATAGCATAGTCCGGCTCCATCTCGTCAAGACGTCCCTGGCCGGCGTGGCTGAGACGTCCTGCGAAGTCGTGGCCGCCCTGGACACCGGCAGCACCCATCTTAGCATCGACAAGGTCATTGAGGGTGTCAGCCGCGGCGTCTGAGCCCGGCGTGCTCGTCCCAGAGCGGCGGCCCATGTCACCGAGGTTGGAGCGATTGATGGCGCTCTGTGCCGCCTGCGACGGCACGCCCTCGGTCATAGGCTGCTGGAAGCCATGCTGAGCGGTAGTGGCGCCCGTGGCGAAGCCGGGCCCCCCAGGGCCGCCGGGCCCTGTGGGTGCATTGCGAATGGGCGGACCGGGCGCCGTAGCGACGCCCTGGGTGCGAGCTGCGGCCCGTGGCACAGCCTGGCCAGGCAAAGGCTGCTGTTCTCTGCCGCTGGCGAACGGATTCATCCTGGAGGAGCCAATTGAGGTCGTGAGAGCACGAATTGTGGGAGCTCCGCCTCGACGGCTGCCCTGAAATATGTAATGCTGGTTGCTACAGCGGGGGTTGCATTGCTGGACGCCCCAAGCAAGGAAGCATGCAAGGGGTGCTCAATGCGCGCAACAAGGCCGCCCCAGCGGGGTGCTCGGAGTCCCAGAGACGGCTCGACAGCGCCGGGCCACGTCCTCGCTGCTCGAGACGGCTCGCTGGCATTGTAGGGCGCGTTTCTCAGGCACACACGTGATCATAAGATCACGTGACCGCGAAGTTGCATCATGTGATTCGATCACGTGAGTCACATCCAACCCTAGCCCTGGTAGTCCTGACATATCAGTGAATAGCCTTGGACGGAAGTGATGCTTATGAGCGCTATCCGGTATGGAATGCGGAAGCTACGACGGTACCAGAGTCTAGACGGTCACTACTTGAGGGGAACGAAGCCTAGACTATATAGGTTCTAGTGGAATACACATTCCAGTTTGCCGGCTTAGAGACGTCACAATGTCGTTCCCTTCTCTCTATCTTACTGCAGTCAACCCTAGCCCCGTCTGCTGCGCTTTGCGCAACAGATTTGTTCGATCCATGTGATCATATGCAGGTGCAGCTGTCAGGAAGCCGATTATGCGAGCAGGCGCGTTATCTTTGTCTGGGCAAGTCGCACCGCCCAGACACAGTCTTACTGGGCTTCGTCAGTTTGAAGGAGACGGGTCCAAGGTCTCCAGTGAATACACACATCTCAGTCAACTCGATTAGTCTCACCGCAATGCCGCATCATCGTCTATTCCCTCCTGAGGTCGACCTGGACTTTGATGAGCTTCAGTTCAAGAGCCCAAACTTTGCGCCACTGGCGACGTGCGAGGAGTTCATGGAGTGGAGGTATGACGCCATTGAACAACTCACAGAATGGGGGCTCTTGGATTTCACCACCGAGCAGGTTACCTGGGAAGAGGCAATAACTAGGCATGCTGAGAAACTGCAGGAGAGAGACGGTTGTCCCGTCCCGGCCAGCAATCAGAGATGGGTGGAAGATGCCGAACAAATCGGGGTGACAGATGACGTAATATCGTCCTCAGAGCTCGCAGCGCCACGATCGGGCACGAGGCTCAGCGACGTGCAGAGGAGTGGGGCCGCTGACTTGACGCTCGACTCTGAGGTGCGTGAAGACCGTCATGTGGTTCCTCTAGTTCGAGAGCTGAGAAGGCGAGGGGTCCTACCCAGCTGCTACAAGCGAGCCAAAAGGCAGATGGTCGATAGGAGATGGAGAGTCGAACTCGCCATGTTGAGATCATTGCCGACGAGCTTAACAATCGTTGTGAAGTGCAAAGAGGCATGGTCATTGCCAGCGGCATGGAAGGCCGCACAGGAGCGATTTGGGAACATGCCGCCTTTTGCGCTTGGCATGATGTTTCAGCGGCACTTTCGTACGGAAGTCACCATGGATAACTTGAAGGCCGAGCTAAAGAGGATGAAAGCCGTCCACAGTTTTTGTGAGGCAGCAGGAATAACAGCCGAAAATATGTACGTGCTGACGAAACTGCCAACCTTTCCAAGGGACGTGATGTACTTGATTTATTCACGAAATGATTTTGAGCCCACCGTTAGCTGGTTGCGGGAACGGATACAACATTTTTTGGAGTTTCATGGTCTACAGGAGCAGACTATGTTCACGAAGCAAGAGGGCAATGGCGGGCGGGCTGGTAGTGTGCGAGGCAGAGGGCGAGGCAAGAGGAAGAAGGATGTGATCTGCTATTGTTGCGGAGAGAAGGGCCATTATCAGGACAAGTGCCCGAAAGCCTGACAGCACAGGAACAAGCTGAAAAGAGTGTCTATGGCTTGAAACAATCTGGCAAGTGCTGGAACTATCATTCACCACTTGATGGACCTTGGGTTCAAACAAGCGGAAACCGAGCTCGGCCTACTCATAATATATATTGGAAAATAAGGGCGCTTTTTGGGCCTCTACGTTGCGGAGATGGCGATAGGTGTCAAAAAACACCACACCGAGTGGCTGTGGAAAGGCGATACGAGATGAGGGGCGGGGGGACTCTTCTCTTTCTCGACATCAGGGCTATGGACCATACGGACTCTGGTGGGACTCGGGATATAGCTGAGGATCAGGCTTTAGTACGCAGAATCGGTCTGACGAACACGGTGTGGCAGATTGCATCCATGCGCCCCACCGCTAATCCAAATGTTGTTGTGATCGGACACATCCGCGTTTGACAGACCGGCGACGCTTAGCTGTGCGGTTGATCACTGTTGTGCATTGCAATTGTACGCGTCCAGAACCCGCATACTCTGTGGTAGTGTTCAACAGATCCATGATCGAAATGGAGAGCTGTCAAGAGTGTTGCACGATACGTGAAGGGCACATCAATAAAGTCATACCATGATCGGCGAAGGTTCGAGTTGGAGGTATATGCAGATGAAAGATATGGCACAAAAATTCGAACGTCATTACGGGGAATTTGCGAAGATCAGCTTCATGGTTTGGCAAGAAGCAAGTGACAGTGGCAATGTCAAGTACGCAAGCTGAACACAAGGCTTTTGCCGCAGCATGCGCCATATTCGTGTAATCATGGGACATGTTCCATGGATTGGAGTAAGATGTAGAGGTCCCCATCTCTGAAGACTAGCAAGAGCTGAGGCGTTGCACGAGGTTGTATATGGTAGGCGAAGCAGGCATATTGATAGTCGAGATTTTTTTCTCGCTGAATGCCTGCAGAGGGCCTGAACTTGGCAGGTATGCTTACGGAAGCATGCCCCGAGTCAAAGTCATGGGTCGGCACCACTCCATGTCAGGATGTTGATGAACCGGTTCAGGCATGTAAGAGCTATCCTACTGTGGGGATTTGGTCTCAGAGGCCAAGATCGGAAACGGAAACCCTTCAGTTAGCGGGCCGTCGAACTCGAGGCAATTTAAATTTTTTTAGTGGGATGAACACAATCCAGTCTAGCTTGTCAAGCAACGGCACGATGTCCATGCCACTTCAGAGGTCAACCCTAGCCCTGGTAAGCAAACGTAAGGACACTAGTCACGTGACCGGCCATCCAATACCCTAACCCCGGCCTCCACCGACCGCCATTGCATGATTGCCACGGCACGGAGCGGAGTGCGAATTGCTGGACCCCGACTGGTACGGTTCTGTCAGCGCAGGAGCATGACGTCGCGGAGCCCCGAAGAGCTGGTAGCCGCGCTCAAGGAGGTACAGGCGGCCGTCGCCTCCGCCGGCGACGGCGTGACCCTCGTTGCGGTATCCAAATACAAGCCGAACGCAGACATCCAGACCCTCTACGACGCTGGCCACAGGCATTTTGGCGAGAACTATGTGCAGGAGCTCGTCGAAAAGGCCAAGCATCTGCCGGACGACATTGCGTGGCACTTTGTTGGCGGTCTCCAGTCCAACAAGTGTAAGGAGTTGGCCAAGATCCGCAACCTCTATGCGGTCGAAACCCTGGATAACACCAAGAAGGCCAAGCGGCTCAACGACCACCGCGAGGAGGGCTCACCTAAAGTCCATGTATACATCCAGGTAAACACGAGCGGCGAGGAGCAGAAAAGCGGCACCAGCGAGGAAGGGGCCGTTGAGCTCGCCCGTTACATTATCGACAGTTGCCCAAACCTGTCGCTCGAGGGTCTCATGACCATTGGCTCCATCGGTGCCTCCAAAACTGAGGGCGAAAACGCAGACTTCGCACGTCTTGTCCAAGTGCGTGATGCGGTGCAACAGAAGCTCAACGTGAAGCTGGGATTGTCCATGGGCATGAGCGCTGATTACTTGCAGGCCATCAAGCAGGGCTCGACAAACGTTCGTGTCGGCTCCACTATCTTCGGAGCGCGCCCTCCAAAGAACCCGAACCTGAAATGAGCTAAGACTTGTACATACACTGATAGCATACACTTTTATTGCATTGTCATTATATTTGTCGCATTTCTCCACAGCCTCATGTATACAGCTCCACGAGAGACTTGACGAGCAAAGCAGGCACCTCGTCGCTAGTTGCTCGAATGGTCACACGATACATGCTCGTCTCAGGGTTCGGCTC
>JANJPH010000271.1:0-14113 GCA_030407195.1 [Candida] tunisiensis
GTGTTCAGCGGCGACTTGTGCTTGATGAGTAGTTCCGCCATGGGCGCTGATCCTCGAGAGGCGGCCCGATGCAGCGGGATCTGGCCTTGGGCGTCACGCTTGTTTACGCTGCCGCCAAAAGCGTCGCACGCAGACATTGTGGCGACGTGACACGACGACGGCCACAGGGACGACGACGGCCGCAGGACGACGACGGCCACAGGGACCCACACGGCCTCAGGACCCAGACGGGCACCACTCGGAAGCGCGCCATGATGCTGTGGCCATTCTTCAAGGTACGTACGCCCGCCAATTGCGCCCTCCACCGCCCCCGGATCCTAACCCAGCGGGACGAAAGCTATGAAAAGATCCTCGCCGAGCTGAGCGCAAAGATCGCACGCGCCGAGCAGCGCGGCCTCGGCCTCCAGATCCGCCAGCGCCGTCTCAAGGGCCTCTTCACCCTCTACAGCATCCTCTTCTGTCTCGGCTACACCATCACCGTGCTGTTCGGCTACAGCGAGCGCACGCCCGTGATGGTCGCCGGCCTCGTCGCAGGCCCCGTGCTCGTGGTCCTGGTCCGCAACCTCATCGAGTGGTGGTACACCCGGAGCTACACCCACAACGAGCAGCACCTCAAGTCGCTCCGCATCCAGCACCGCGAGAAGATCGAGGAGCTCAAGCAAAAGACAAACTTCTACAGCACAAAAGCGCTGCTGGACCGCTACGGCGGCGGCAGCCTCCAGGATCCGCCATCCAAGAAGCGCAAGAACGCGCGTCCCAAGCGGACGCCTACCACGCCGCAGGCGGGATCACCCCACGCCGCCACCGCGCCACAAACCCCCAGCAAGCCAATTGCCCGCACCGCCAGCAGCACCAGCGTGCCTGCTGGCACGGACGCATCGCCGAGGGGCCGAACTAACGAGCCGGCAGCTTCGCCACACTCGCGATCGCAGCCGCCGCTACGGCAGGAGTTCAAGGCCCCCAGCAGCGAGACGTTCTCTGCACCCCCTGGCGTGCCCGCCTACGACCCACGGTTCCTGGCTCAGACCCCGGGACCCCACTCGGCAAGCTTCACGCCGGGCCTGGGCCCCGCATACGCGATGCCGAGCTGCCGCGAGGTGCCGCCCGTGGCAGAGCACCACTGGTACGACCGGTTCATCGACCTCATTGTCGGCGAGGACGAGCTGTCGCCTATGAACCGCTACGCGCTGATCTGCGCCAATTGCAGCGCCCACAACGGTCTGGCCCGGCCCGGAGAGCTGCCAGAGGCCGTTGTGTACTTTTGCCCATACTGCCACCACCGCAACGGCAGGACCAAGGAAGAGGCTGTGCGTGCTGAACAGGAACTGGCAGCGAAAGCCGCAGCCGAGCACATTGCCAGCGCGTCCGGCGAGGATCCTGCCGTGGTCGAGCGGCAGCTGCTGGAGGACACTGCGGGAGCAGGCAACGCCACCACTGGGGACGACTCGTCGATGGCACATACCAAGACGGCAGAGAATGCCTCCGACTCTTCGGAGAGCGATGTGCCGGCCGAGGAGATCGAGCTGGCAGAGCGAGCGAGCGACAGCGACGACGTGCCACGTCGGCAGACGCGCTCGGGGACGCGGCGGCGAAAGGTTGCGTTGGGCCGTAGCTCCCGCGCGCGAAAGCGGGGATCTGTGGTGCTTCTAGACGATTAAACGAACTGTAATGCATTTTCACGGCGGCCCAAGAATACATTGAGGTGGCAGGGACGGTCTATTTGGAGGGGTCGTTGCGCTGGTAGCCGAGATAGCCGCGTACCCGGTGGGTGGGGAGCATATCCAGATACTTCTCTGCGATGTCGCGACAGTTCTCGTAGTGGTTGACGTTCTGGGTGCGGTAGCACTTCTCGAGGGCCCGGCGCACTGTCTTGAGGGCCTGGACGCGCACCCACTGTTCCCGGAGCATCGAGTCCTGGGCCGCCCTGACCTCCTCGGGGTTATTGTAGTCGATGGTGTCGAACGACACGGGTGCGGGGCGGATGTGGTCTGTGTTAGCGGACGTCCGGGGTGCGCAGCGCGCCGGATCCGGGCCTGGCTCACCTGACATGGCTGTGTCTCTCCCCGAACCGTTCTGTCGACGCTGCCTTCGCTGGTCTGTAATTCAGCGTGCTCTGAGTGGCCGCAGACTCGTCGAGGATGGCAGGGGTTACCCGGCCGCGGGATGCCAATGTAAACCGGTTGCCACCGCCGCACGGAGAGTAAACAAAATGATTGGTGGGTGGCCACTGGACGTGCCGGTGGCGACTGGACGTGACACGGGTGCGACGGAGACGTGACGTGGCGTCTATTAACAGTGTCGTCTATATAGTTCGTACAGTGACGCTCACGCGTCGGCGGCCTTGTCGAGGAAAAAGTAGTTGCCCGAGGCCTTTTGCTCCTGGTCCATCTGCGAGTCCAGCTTGTTGATGCGCGGCCGGAACGACGTCGGGTCGCGCCGGAACGTGACGTTGAGGCTCTTGAGGAACGTGTTGCAGCCGGTCAGCAGCGACTGCGGCGACAGCGCCCGCGCGTCCACCGACGGCTGGCCCTCAAACACAATGACACGGTCCGCCAGGTAGGTGGCCATGATGAAATCGTGCTCCACAATGAATGCGGTCTTTTTGGAGTGCAGGATGAAGCGGCGGATCACCTTGGCGCAGATGACTCTCTGCTCCGAGTCAAGATATGCCGACGGCTCGTCGATCAGGTATATGTCGGCGGGCTGGCCCAGCGCCAGCACGATCGCCACGCGCTGCAACTCACCACCAGACAGGTTCTGGACCTCCTGGTCGATGATGTCGTCGATCCGCAGGGGCTTGACAACGTCGGTCTGGAACTGCGGGTGGAGGAAAGACGCCCGGATCTTCTTGAAGAACAGCTGGCGCACGGTGCCAGTGAACTTGGGCGCGATCTTTTGCGGCTTCATCGACACGTTGAGCTCGGGAGCCTTGCTGCCGACGTCCGGCGCCAGCGCACCAGCGAGCAAACGGCAGAAGGTGGTCTTGCCCGTGCCGTTCTCGCCCATCATGACGATGATCTCCGAGTCAGTGAACTCGCCGCTCTGGATGGACAGCTTGAAGTTGCCCAGCGTCTTGGTCATGGCGTCGTAAGTGAATGCGCGACTCTGGTCCACAGGAATAATGTCGGCAGCGTCTGCGAGACGGAACTGCAGCGCCTCAGTACGGAATCGCAAGTTCTCTGCGGGGATGTGGCCGTCCAGGAAGATGTTGATGCCCTCGCGCACCGACGCAGGCAGCGTCACCACACCATACACCGACGGAACGCCGTAGAGCAGACAGATAAAGTCCGAAAGGTAGTCGAGCACCGACAGATCGTGCTCCACGACAATGACGTAGCATGTCGGCTGGAGCAGCGACCGGATCATGCGCGCGGCGTGAAGTCTCTGCTTGACATCGAGATACGACGAGGGCTCGTCAAACATATACACGTCCGCTTTCTGGACGCACGTGATGCCAATGGCGAAACGCTGCAGCTCGCCACCCGAGAGCTGGCCCACCTCGCGCTCGGTGAGGTGGCCCAGCTCGAGGGTGTCAAGAATGCTCTGGTACTGGTCATCGCGCTGGAGCTTGCCCTTGAGGAGGTTGCCGACGTGTGCGGCAGGGCCTGTTGCCCGGATCGCCCGGGGAATGTTGTCGACGTACTGCGGCTTGATGAGGGCCTTAAGGTTGTCTTCGAGGACCTTTGTGAAGTAGTTTTGCAGCTCGTTTCCCCGGAAGTACACGAGGATCTCCTGCCAGTCGGGCGGGTTCTCGTACTTGCCGAGGTTTGGCTTTTGCTTGCCGGCGAGGATCTTGAGGGCGGTGCTCTTGCCGATACCGTTGGTGCCGACGAGGCCGAGCACCTGGCCGGGCCGCGGGGTCGGGAGACGGTGGAGCTTGAACGAGTTGGGCCCGTACCGGTGCGTGACCTGGGTATCCAGATTGGTGGGGAGGTTGATGATGTGGATCGCGCCGAACGGGCACTTCTTAGGGCAGATGCCGCATCCGATACACAGCGTTTCCGAGATGAAGGCGATCTTGCTCTGGGGAGTCACCTCGATGCAGAGCTTGCCTGTCCGGCACACGGGACACGACTTGCGACACTCCTGGCGGCATTTCTTGGGCTTGCACTTGTCGGCGTTGACAATGGCAATACGGGTCTGTTTGTCTGCCATGGCGGTTTTTCTGTCGTCGGCCTGTTGTCGACGTCCTGTTGTCGACCTGCTGTTATCGGCCTGCTGTTGTCGCCTCCTGTTGTCGACGTCGTTTGTAACCGGGTGGCACTGAAATTTTTCACTCGCCTTGTCGCGCTGGTCGCGAAGGTGCTTGCATTTGCGAGGCGCGCGGTTAGGGTTTCCGGACTGGCGTTTACGTCGGCGTGCTGGCGGTTACGTCGGCCCTGAGTAAGGCCAATTTCCCGCCCGCTGATTGGCCAGACGCCCGGTACCCGGCCGCGCGCCGCACGCCGTACGCCCTTCACACGCCCCGTCGCATAAAAAACTTTGCGCCCTCCCGCACGTCGTGCACCCCCCCGGCTGCCACAGCACGGACTTGTCTGTGGCGCCGATGGACTGGGGCCACGGGACGGGCCCTCAGCACACGCCCGCTCGACGGGCCGCCGCCACGGGGTGTCTTTGCAAGCAGCACCTCGCTCCTCTCTCGCTCTCCTCGCCGGACACGCCCTCCTCCTCGGTTGTCGTGTTCTCTCTGGCTTGCTCTGTTGTGTGCTGTCCAGGTGGTGCACCTCTCTTTTGCGCCGGCCTGCACTCAGGCGAGGAAAACGACGCGCGACAGGCTTCTCTCCCCTCTCTTCAGCCGCCCTGGGCCTCGTTCGACCGCCTGGATGGTGTCTGGCGGGGTCCTGCTGGCGCCTCGGCTGACGACCGGACACGAGAGCTAGGTGGCTCTTCTGTGCCTCGTCGCAGCAGGCGCAGCCGACGTCCAGACAGCGCTGGTCGTGCGGGAGGCAGCCTGGGCGTCCGTCCACGTGTGCTGAGCGAGCACGGGGCCCCGGGATGTGGTGCTGACGGACCTGGAGCTGCTGCCACCCAGCGTGAGGAGGCATCATTGCACTTGGAGGCGTCAGAACCCCTTGTGCTACACTGGCGAGCGCGGCCACGCCCGCCACAGCCGGCCAATCAGAGGCCGAGGTGGCAACGTTGAGTGTGGCGACTACGCCGAACCGGGCAGGACGTCGTGCACAGCGCCGGCACCATATGTAGCAGACTTTGTGGTAGATTTACAATGCATTTGCGCCCTCTGGAGGCTAGAGACACCCTCACCCAAGCCCACGCCCGCTTTCCTCGCCGAGATACCGCAGATTTTTCCGCCCCTCCCGCCGTTTCGTCCCTGCCCTTTCCCCACATAACACCACGGAAGGTGTGCCGCCACGAACACAGCCAGCGACGGGCGGACATGGCGTGCCAGCGTTGCAGCAGCTACTGACGAGTGAACCTGACTTCTGGTAGTCCTGCTTTCTTTCCAGTCTTGGGCGTTGAGCCTCGTTGCAAGCCGTCAAGGGTAAGTACATCACACAACCGCTGTGGGCGCCGAACAAGGGCTTGGCCTACCATGAACTAGCGCGCCTCACCCGTTCTGTGTTGTTTCTGGTCTCCACGTTACCGTGTCCTCTGCTGCCGTCTACACGTCTTGTGTGTGCCATCGTCGTCAACCGTGTTGGGACGCGTTGGCTGGCCAAGCCCGGTGGCAGAGGACATTCTGAACCGTCGACGTGGCCCAGCAGCCCTGCAGCGAGCCTATTGCCGCTGCTGATGGCCATGCCTTCGCTCTTGAGCCTTCAACACTCACACTTTGGCCCCAATTAACGGGCGCCACCACGTCCACCAGGTCATCTCGAACTCGATTGTGTCAGCGCTAACTCAGACTATGACTACAGAATCGATGTCCACCGGTCCTATCAAGCCAGAGGACACGGCGCCGGCAATAGCGCCCTCCAAGACGGGCCCCGTTCCCCAGTTGTCGAAGGGCTCTGTGGACATGATGGCTGTTGATCCTGCTCCAGCAAACGTTGGGAATCACCCGAGTGCTACCGTGGACCGTGCCTCTGCTGAGGATGTCGAATCCGCTTCTTCGAGCATGCTGATCGATGGCCCAGCTGCCTTGGATTCAGACGAGCACAGGAGCACTGTCGATAGACCGAATGGATCTGCGGCCGCTCACCATTCACCTGACGGCAAGAGCGCATCATCAAATGAGAGAATCTCTCATAGCTCGTCTCCAGTATCCGCGGACTCGCCGTCGTCTCCATCGTCGCGCTCCGCTGTGTCTGACGCAGACTCCGACTCGGACGCTCCCGTCTCACGCAGCCGCCGTCCGGCCACGAGGCCACAGCCTGGTCCAGAGACTGTGCCGTCCTTTGAAGACGACCCTGAGTTGTATGGTTTGAGACGGTCACGACGGACGCACACTGCGCCAGAGCGATTCACGATTAGCGAGGCCGATTATGAGCCCCGCCGGTCGTCTCGGACGCATGGTAGCACGCGATATGCGGACTCTGACGAGTCGGACTTGGGGTCCGCCTCCAGTGACAGCGACTACGGTGGTCGTCGGAAACGGGGACGTCGCAAGAAGCGCACCGGACGCAGCTATGGCTCAGAAGACAGCGACTTTGGAGCTGGCGGCATCCAGAGCGACGAAGAGAATGGCGACGACTCTGATGACGCCTCAGAGACGTACGGCGGAGGTCAGCGTAAGCCTAAACGAGGGCCGTCGCGACAGCGGGGACGTGCGATCAAGAAGCGGAAGGTGGAAAAAGACAACGACCTTGCCAAGTATGCGGCCCAAATGCGATTCTCCACACGCAACACCAAGACAGTAAACTATAATCTGAATGAGTCCGATGATGAGTGGGAGCAAGAGATGCTTGACGACGACTACAAGAACACGTATGGCGGCAGCATGGCGTCTACACCTGTGGCAGAGGACGGGGATGCGGAGCCGACGATTGGTATAGACTCCGTGTGGGATCATCGATTGATTGGTGAAACCGAGAACGGCGAGAAGGGATCTAGTGAACGGCCATCAAAGTCACTAACGGATCCAGACTTCGACCCAAAGGCGGACCTAGAGTTTCTGATCAAATGGCAGACGTTCTCTCATCTGCACAACACATGGGAGACCTGGAAAGCCTTGAAAGGCATCAAGGGTCTCAAAAAGGTGGAGAACTACATCAACCGTAGCGTCTGGTATGAAATTGGCTATCGCACTGATCCGGCAACGACAGCCGAGGAGCTAGAGAAGCTGGACCTCGAGCGAGAGCAGCACCGCGATATGTACGAGGAGTACAAACAGGTGGAACGCATTGTGGCGTCTGAGCGTACTGATGTCCCCGTCGAAGAGACAGAAGAGCAAGATGATGGCTCCAAGGTAACAACGACCAATTACACGACTAAGCTGCGTTATCTCGTCAAGTGGCGGCAACTCAACTATGACGAGGCGACGTGGGAAGACGCAGAGACTGTTGCAAAGCTCAACCCACGTGCTTTGAAGGCATTTCAAACGCGACTCAATTCAAAGATAGCGCCTCAATACTCGATCAACTACTCTGCGCAATCGTCAAACGCTCGGCCCCGCTTTGAGAAGTTGTCCGAGCAGCCGGCGTACATCAAACATGGCGAATTACGGGATTTCCAGTTGACAGGCGTGAATTGGATGGCGTTTTTGTGGTCAAGGGACCAAAATGGGATTTTGGCAGACGAGATGGGACTTGGCAAGACCGTGCAAACTGTTGCCTTCCTCTCATGGTTGGTGTATGCCCGCAAACAGCATGGGCCACATCTTGTGGTCGTGCCATTGTCCACTGTGCCCGCGTGGCAAGAGACTTTCGATCTGTGGGCGCCTGGCCTGAACTACATCTTGTATCAGGGCAACGCCAAGGCGCGTGAGATGATCAAGGAGCACGAATTCTATGCCACGACCGGTAACACCAATGCAAAAGCTGCGGGCACCAAGTTGCGGCCCAAATTCAACGTCATGCTGACGACTTATGAGTACATTCTCAAGGATAAGGTTGAGCTGGGTCAGTTCCGGTGGCAGTTTTTGGCAGTCGATGAAGCACATCGTCTCAAGAACACCGCAAGCTCACTCTTTCAAGCTCTGAACGAGTTCAAGGTACAGAATAGGATGCTCATTACCGGCACACCGTTGCAGAACAACATCCGAGAACTTGCAGCTTTGATCGACTTCCTTATGCCTGGAAAAATGGCAATCGATCAGGAGATTGATTTCGAGCAACCGAACGCAGACCAGGAGGCATATATTCGTGATCTACATCGAAGACTCCAGCCGTTCATTCTGCGGCGACTCAAGAAGGATGTCGAGAAATCTTTGCCCAGCAAGAGTGAACGTATTCTTCGGGTTGAGCTGTCGGACATGCAAACCGAGTACTACAAGAACATCATTTCCAAGAATTACCAAGCTCTCAACGCCGGAGCGCAAGCAGGGACGCAAATGTCTTTGCTGAATATCATGGTGGAGCTCAAAAAAGCGTCTAACCACCCTTACCTATTCCCGAACGCCGAGACACAGTTCCTTCAGGCACACGCTGCACGGGAGAGTGATGCAGCAATTGATCTTGCAAACCCACCCCGGGAAGCGGTCTTTAAGGGTATGGTGATGACGAGCGGGAAAATGGTGTTGTTGGACAAGCTGCTTTCGAAGCTCAAAAAAGATGGCCATCGGGTCCTCATCTTTTCACAAATGGTGCGCATGTTGGATATATTAGGGGACTACTTGGCATTGAAAGGCTATAACTTCCAGAGATTGGACGGCACGGTGCCGTCAGCAACACGACGCATAGCGATTGACCACTTCAACGCTCCCGGCAGCCAAGACTTCGTATTTCTTCTCTCCACTCGCGCGGGTGGCTTGGGGATCAATCTTATGACTGCTGACACTGTCATTATCTTTGACTCAGACTGGAACCCTCAGGCCGACCTCCAGGCAATGGCCCGAGCTCACAGAATTGGTCAAAAGAACCACGTGATGGTGTATCGATTCGTCGCAAAAGACACTATCGAGGAAGAAGTGCTCGAGCGAGCGAGGCGAAAAATGGTTCTCGAGTATGCCATCATCTCCCTTGGTGTGACCGCCAAGGAAGCCGGCATCGCAGACCCGAACCCACAAAAGGATCCAACTGCAGCCGAGCTGTCGGAAATCTTGAAGTTCGGAGCAGCCAACATGTTCCAAGCCAGCGGCAACCAGAAGAAGCTGGAAGAACTGAATCTTGACGATGTGTTGGCACGTGCTGAGGATCACGACACGACTGCTCCGGATTTGGGCGGGTCGCAGCTCGGAGGTGAAGAGTTCCTCCGCCAATTCCAGGTGACAGACTTCAAAGCTGATGTTGACTGGGACGACATCATTCCACCGGAGGAGCTTGCCCGCATCAAGGAAGAGGAGAAAAAGCGTGCTGATGACGAGTTCCTCCAGCAACAGATTGAAATGAGCCGGCGACGACGAGCGGTTCTGAAGGCGGAGGGCCAACTCTCGGATGACGAAGAGTCTGACACGTCAGCGACGGCAAAAAAGAAGAAAGCGACCGCGGCACGGCGGTCTGCTCGCGAGGATGATACTCCTTTGACTGATCGAGAAGTGCGCGCTTTGTACAAGGCAATACTCCGGTATGGTAATATCGGTGACATGTGGGAGGCGCTGGTCGAGGATGGCACCCTGCCGAATCGCAAACCTGAACTTATGAGAGCCGCCTACCAGGACTTGCAAGAGCTGGCACGGAAAGAGATAGCTGACGAGACTGCTAGACGCGATGCCGCTGTACGCGCCACAGGGTCGCCAGGAGTTGCCGATAGCCCTAAACCTGGTGTAATTCTGGCACGGCGCAAGGAGAAGGCTATCCTCTTCGAATACAACGGAGTCAAGGGCATCAATGCCGAGTTCATTCTGCAGCGACCGCAGGACATGAAGCTGATTCGCGAGGTTGTTCCCGAGGACGAACTGAACGAGTTCCCACTTGGAAAAACAGTGAAGCCAGTGCACGGCTGGTCGTGTTCGTGGGGTCAGCGAGAGGACACTCGTCTGCTTGTAGGGGTACGCAAGTACGGCTATGGTGCGTGGGTGTCAATTCGTGATGACCCCATCTTAGGGCTTGCGAACAAATTCTTCTTGGAGGAGCATCGCGTGGAACGCAAACAACAGCGGGCGGAGAAGAAAGGCGTCGACGGAGCCAAGGCGACGCCCAAGGTGCCCGGATCTGTGCATCTTGGACGACGCGTTGACTACCTGATTACTGTTTTGCGCGATGACCAGCCGACAATAGCCCGCAGTGGCAGCCAAGGAGCGGCAGACGATGATGATAGTCGCAAACGGGTTCGTGCCCGACCGGGCAGCAAGACAGGCTCGACTGCAGCGGCCGCTTCTCCTCGGGACAGCGTCGCTTCACGTGCCGCTTCTCCCCGGGATAGTCCTGCGCCGGTCGCGAAGAAGGAGCGACGACGCGACCGTGAATCTAGCCACAGCCATCGCGACGACGCGCGCAAGAAGGAGAGGAGAAGAAGTTCCTTTACATCGCGAGACAGGGAACGCGACGATGATAGGGGCCGTGATCGCGGCCGTGACCGGGACCGCCACAGCCGCCATGATCGTCATGATCGCCATGATCGTCACGATCGTCAGGACCGCCACGACCGGGAGCGTGTGCGAGAGAAGCCGCGAGAGAAGCGACGAGATGAGGAAGCTGACTACAGCGACTATTCGTCAATGGACGAAGGCGCTTGCAAGCAGACGCTGCATCCCATTCGTGGCTCGCTCAAACGACTCAAAAAGGGTGCAGAAGGCCGTGAAGACCTCAAGGCTCTCATTAAGCAGGAACTCACAACAGTGGGCGACTACATTGATCGCGAAGTTGATCGTGCACGTGCGTCAGAGCGCGAGAAGCTTCGTAAGCATCTGTGGGCCTTTGCCAGCTATTTCTGGCCTGTTCGCGTGCCATCCAAGAAGATCATGGACATGCACCATCGCCTCAAGCAAGCACAGAAGAAGTAATAGCTGGTGGTACACTTGTATAATACATCTGAACTTCTAACCTAGCCGAATGGAATCTATGCAACAAAAACGCCGAAAAGGGCAGAAATAAATAGCGCCATGCTGATGCTGACCGGCTTCATGGCTCCAGCGCCGTTGTCTGCCGGCGATGGCGATGCAGAGCTCGCAGTCGACGATCCTGTAGCTGAGGCTGACGCCAAACTAGAGGCCATACCACTGGAAGCTCCAGAGCTCAGGCTAGTTACGGATGCGCTTTGAAACCCAGATCTATCGCCTGACCGTGCACCAGATGCCACGCCACTGAGGGCACTAGAGCTTCGGCCAACGGACGACCCGGAAACACCTTTTGATGACCCAGAGGATATCATGGACCCACTTGGAACAGCGGACGGAGACACCCCTGACGATCCAGACGCCACGGAACCGTCAACAGGCGTATGTGATGCTACCATGGTAGGCGTCGACTGTGATGCGGAACCTGAGTTGGCCACCTCCTTGGCTTGCAACGTTGCCCGATGGAACGAAGTCGTAGCGGAGGCAACGTAGTCCTTGTTGTAGGAGGTCTTCGAATAGTTGGGCGCCTTCGTCGCAGAGGGGATACCACCATCGCCGACAATGTCCTCAATACTCGCATCGCGCTTGGCCTTGTTGCTGCCGCCGTCATTGTTGGCCGATGCAAGAGCAATCTCCTTGCTCTCCATGTCAAAAACGACATAAGCGGCACGCATAAAAGAACCACCCAGAATGAACGGCTTTGATGATGTCTTGTCCAGCAGGAGCTCACATTGGCCTTGGCCATTGTCATAGATGATGTCCTTTAGTGGCACTGAGATGGTGATGCCGCTGAAATCGAAATCTATAGTTGCGTCACTGTTGCGGAGGGAGCAGTCCACGTAGTAATTTGTGTAGTGGTCCACCTTGCCACGCGGCAGGTTTTCTGCCTTGTTCGTGACGCCCAGAAGCTGGGCAATGTATTCGAATGTGGCCGTCGGCAGGTAGCACAGCGTGGTGCCAGAGTCCAGGAGCACGGGCACCGTCTCGTCCAACACTGACTGCTCGTTGCTGCCGTCCTTGAGGCTCATGCCGGATAGTGCTATAAGGAATGACTGGACGCGTCCAGTGTGCTCACTGGGCAGAAGTGGCACCGTGGCCAGTGAGCCGGTATACTTTGAGTGGTCTACTCCGCCGAAGAGAACCGAGCCCGTGCTGCCGTCGGAGTCCAAGAGGTCGAACCACATGGAGTACGACAGCGATTTGGTTAGGCCCTGATCTTTGAGCAGGATGGGGAAGTTCTCGTATGTGCCATGGCCCTGGATGGCGGGGCTCTCATTTTCCTTGAACCCAATGCCAAGCACGCTCTGGGCCTGTGTGGTGTGGTCTGCCAGCGCAAAGATGACGTCCTTGACCTCGAAATCGCCCATGCGAAGGTCGTCGCTGACCCAGGTGCCTGATGCCTGGCTCTTGTCGCCGTACTGGATGAAGAAATCGGTGTCGTTGGACTTGAAGGTGTCGGAGGAGTTGGGGTCGAAGGCACCAAAGTCTGTGCAAATGACCTTGCGACAGACGTCGCTGGTGCCGTCCAGCACAAACATGTCAGAAGAGCCGGTGTCGAGGAAGAGGCTCATTTTCTGTTTGTCGGAGCCGAGCTCTATGTCGACGACATAGCTGCTTCGCTTGTACTCGAGCGAGGCGAACTCTGCGCGCCGTTGTAGCTCGTTGATGTCGGCCGCAGGTCTGTGTGGCGAGTGAGAGTGGTGCCGTGGAGGCACATAGGGCGCGCGTTCCCGACGCCTGAGCCCGACCTCCACGGCTGCGAGGCACTGCTGTGCTGCCAGAGCGAGCACCACGGCTCTTGCCACCCACGCGAGCATCCCTGGGCCCAACAGTGATAGAACGATCCGAACGAGTGCTATAAGGAGTGACTGGACATCGAGCAGATGTCTGAAGAATGAACAAATGTCTGAAAGAATGGGCCAGCCGAGATTGTGAATAGAACCCACACAGGTCAGCGCAGCCGGGGATCAGCAAAGCATTTATTAGAGGCATCGTGGCGGCACAGCGGCCTTATTTTTTCACATCTCGCGTAGATGAATTTTACCCAAGCGGGCAATCATCTTGAAGCCCGTCCTCGAAGATACCCGAACGGGCAGTCGTCCGGGGGAGGGCCACAATTCTTGTCTCCGCATTGCAGAGGCGGGCCATATCTCGACGTCCAATCTGGCATGGTGCAACCATCCGCGTCAGCCGATTTGTTGGGGTCGCACGCCAAACAAATGCCGCCAGCCGTGGCTTTGCGGTCCCCTGGCGGGCCTGCCGCCCCCTGACCGTCGGGCCTGCGTAACAGCAGCTTACGTTTTTGGCCTGGTGGTCCCAGGTCGGACACATCTCGCGCTGGCACCGATGGTTGCTCGGCCACCGACGCCCTGAAAATCTTACTCTAACGCGGCCCATCGCTGGGGTCGTTGCCGTCCCGCTGGCGTCGTCTGGCCACCGACGTTAAATCTCTGGGCCCTGGCCATTTACATCTAATCACGCCGTGGCCATCTACATCTAATCTGGCCGTGGCCATCTTCGTTTAGCCCATGCCCGCTGGCCGCCAGACGAAAATGCTCGGCCGTATTACCTGGGCCAAATGCCTGGCGTCCCGCTTTGGCCGAGCGTGCCTGGTGGCTTGCTCTCCCTGGCCGGCCCAGACATTGGCGTGCATTCCCGGCACAAAGTCTCGGCTGTCTGTGCAGCGCTGCACAGCCTCAGCATTTTGATGAGCGGTGTTTTGGCGGCGGCTCGCCAGCCCGCGGGCTGCGTAAGCCGGCGCCACGCGTCCGGGGAGGTAGGGGCGCGCGAGGGGGAGCGGGAGCGGGCGCTGGCGAGGTGGATATGGGGGGGGGGGGGGGGGGTCAGTCGAGAAAAACACGGGCACAAAACACGTGATCCCATTTGTTTGATTTTGCAGGTGACGTTTGCACGGGAAAAAGTCACGTTACAGAGACACATGACCCCCCCCCCTCCCCAAAAACCCCCCCCCCCCCAACCCAACGAAAACCCCCACCCCCCCCCCCACCCCCCCCCCCCGCCCCCCCGGCCCCCCCCCCCCCCCCGCCCCGCCCGCCCCAG
>JANJPH010000272.1:0-14107 GCA_030407195.1 [Candida] tunisiensis
AAGGCAGAGAGCCTGCGGCGCCAGCAGGCGCTCAGCGTGAACATCAATGCGGCCAAGGGCCTGCAGAACGTGCTGGCGAGCAACCTCGGCCCGCGCCCGCCGAGGCCGGCAGAACTTTTGCCCGCCGCAGGTCGTGGGCCCCCAGTCAATATGCGCGCACGCTGATTGGCCGCCCCCGCACGCGCGTTTTGCCACCGTGGCGTTTGGCGTCACGGGTGTCGCCCGGGGGCGGGCCGGGGGGCGATTTGCCACAAATAGTCTCTGCCCCGAGCGGCCCGTTGGCCGGTTGTCTCCACGCGTCGCGTACGCGTCCTGATACTGCGTGTCGACCGTAGCTGACTACAGTGTCTGTTCCTGCTCTTGAGTACTACGTCTCGACCCTGCCGTTTGGCCACTACGTGTCGACCTGCTTGGCCACTGGTCTCTTCTGCCCCTTGATAGCTAGACTCTTCCCCTGAGAACTGTCTCTTCTGCCTCTGGACCACTACGTCTCGACCTGCCTTGACCACTAGGTCTGTTCCCTGCTCTTGACTACTAGGTTTGACCACTACGTCTGTTCTGCCTCTCGACTACTACGTCTCGTACTCTACCGTTTGACTACTACGTCACCCTGCTCCTTGACCACTACGTCTCGTCCTCTGGCTCTTAGCCACTAGTCTCTTCTGTCCCTTGACTACACGTCATGGCCCTGTCCCTGACCACTAGTCTCTTCTGCCTCTAGAGTACTACGTCTCGACCCTGCCCCTTGGCCACTAGTCTGTTATCTGCTATGGCTACTATGTCTTAACCCTGCCCTGACTACTAGTCTCTTCTGCCTTTTGACCATTACGTCGTGACCTGCTTTGACCACTAGTTTCCTCTACCTCTTGGCCACTAGTCTCGCTCCCCGCCTCTTGACCACTACGTCTGTCCTGCCTCTCTACCACTAGTCTCTCTGCCTATTGACTACTACGTCTCGACATTGCCCCTTGACTAGTACGGCTCGTCCTCTGTCGCTTGACCACTACGTCTGTTCCCTGCTCCTGACCACTAGTCTCTTCTGCCTATTCACTACTACGTCTCGTACTATACGAGTACAACGCTGGAGCCGTGACAATAGCGTCCCACAAAAAGCCGCCACCCACTGCACGCCATCTACATCCGTACGCGTAGCCGTCGTAGCGAACGCCACAGTCAATACATCCACCACAAAGCGTGAGTCTGCCGCCATGGCTCAACCCACCCAGCAGCGCCGACGTGCCCCGCACAACACACCTCATCTACTGTAAAATCAAGTCTGCTACTGAGGACATAAATCATCTAACAATAAGCCTGCTACCCGAACATAACCATCTATTGTACAATCAATCGTGCTATCCCCCCACACCAAACAGACTGCGCAGCTCCTCGCCCGTGAGCTGCAGAGCGGCCCCGGCACTGCCGGCCAGCACGCCCGCCGCAATCTCGCGCTTCTTGTCCTGGAGCGCCATGATGCGCTCCTCCACCGACTCGGCGACGTAGAGCTCGTACACATCCACGTCGCGCGTCTGACCCAGCCGGTGCACCCGGTCAATGGCCTGCTCCATGATCTGAGGGTTCCACCACGGATCCACCAGCACAACGCGACTCGCACAGGTCAGGTTGAGCCCCAGCGCGCCGCACTTGAGCGAGCACAGCAACACGGTCACTGTGTCGTCCGACTTGAGAGCAGTGAGCGCAGCCTCCCGCTTTTGCGTTGTCATGGCCCCGTTATACTCGACATAGTTCACCCCGTGCCGCCGTAGAAACGGTCCGACGAGCGCAAGCATCGACGTGAACTGGCTGAAAACAATAGTCTTGCGCTCTGGGTCGTCCGCAATGACTCTAAGCAAGTGCTCAATCTTTGCCGACGGCCCGTGGCCTAGGTCTGATGCCTTGGAAACGAACTTGTCTGTGCAGTACTGGCAGTGCTTGGCCTGCGTCCCGGCAGGCAGCTGGTCGAGACAGATCTCACACCGCTTCTGGATCGCCAGACCGCCCATCAAGTCGGCAAGATCGTCCACGCCTTCCTCGGTAGTGCTACCGCTGATTTTGGCTCCGGACGCTCCTTTGCTGACACCAAGCTCGACCGCCTCCTTGTCGTCGCTCTTGCTGCGCGGCACGAGCAGCCAGTGGCAACACGCCTGACGAAGACGCAAGAGCAGAGTAAGGGCGTCGAGACTCTTCTTCCCGCTGTCGCCGTCGAGAATGCGCTGCGCCGCCTGCTTTGTATTCTCCTCGAGTGTTCCATAGAATGTTCGTTCGCGCTGCCCGAGCGACACAGCGGTACGATGAACGTTCCTTGCCGGGAGCTTCACGCCTCCCTGGCCTAGTACCGTCTTGGTGCGACGTAGCATACAGCCCACAAGGATCACCTGTAAGCGTTTGAGAGCCAATGCAGCATGGCCAGATTTAGCAGGCGTCAGTATCTTGCGCTTGAACTCATCAAGGTCCGAGAATGGAGGAATCTGAAGGAACTTGAAGAGGGAGTGTAGTTCTTCTAGGTCATTCTGCACGGGTGTGCCTGTAAGACACCAGCGGCGTTGCGACATGAGGCTGCAACACGCCATGGCCTGTTTACTCTTCCGGTTCTTGATGGTGTGCGCTTCATCGAGGATGACGCGGTGCCACTGAAGCTTCTGCAGCGGCCCTTTGTTGTTGAGGTCACTCGCCACCACCGCATACGTAGAGATGACAACGTCGTACTGCTTCAACTTGGACGCCTCAGTTGCCCGCCTTGGCCCGTGGTGAACGACTGCGCGCAAAGAAGGCGCCTTCTCGTCTATCTCTGCCTTCCATTGCGCGACAAGCGCCACTGGCGCGACCACCAGCGTTGCACCGCACTCAGACGGCAAATCATCTGGTTTGGACTGCCGTGGCAGGGACAGGATCAAAGCTATGCTCTGAATTGTCTTACCCAAGCCCATGTCGTCGCACAGGAGGCCGCCCTTCGCCCGGACGTTTTTGCGCTCCCTCCGCTTTAGGAAAGCGAGACCTTCAATTTGATGAGGCAGCAGCTTCACACGCAGCCCGTCAACTGTCTCTTTGTCCTTGGCGTCTGCCTTCCGCCCATCGCTCGATTTAAAACGTGTGTACTGGGGCCCTTCGTCGTCCCCATCGCTTTCCCCGCCGCTGTCGTCCCCACCGCCTCCAAGGTTGTTCAAAAGCTCCGCCACGGCCTCGTTCACCTTGTCAGGAGACATGTACTGCTCGGGCTGGCTAAAAATGTTGTGAGACTGCGCCTCATACCGTGGCTGGGCCGGCTGCCCAGCGTAGAGCTCTGCGTACGGATCGCTAGAGTACTTTGGCTGCGAGCTTGGTGGCTTTTTCGCGAAAATGTCTTCATGAGTAACCACCCGGCGCGGATCGTATGTGTGCTTGACAGGCGAGGCGATGGGTGTGGCGGCCGTGCGGTCGCCCCAGCCCTTCGATTTGGGCGTCATTGGCGCCATACTAGGCGCGCCAGATGGTCGGCCTGTGGCTGAATCGTAGATCGGCTCCTTGCGAACATTTGGGGCAATAACTGGATTCGGTCGCGGTGGCCGTCGCAGCCCAGCCGACGCCAGCGGGTCGCGCAGCGGCGTGCTGCGACCGAAAGTGGGGGCCGGCAAGGCGCTGCTGCCGAGCGCATCTCTTTTCGGTGGCGAAGATGCGCTGTTGGGGCCCAGTGCCGTTGTCGGCTGGGTGGCCCCCGTAGAGCCGGCGTTGCCAACGGGTTTGTGCGTGCCTGCCACGGCAGCACTGTGCCGCTTACCCTCGGCAGGGTCCATGTTCTCCTTGGTGGTGTTGCCGCTCAGCAGCGCAGGTTGTGTGGCGAGTTTGCCGCTTGTTTCAGGCGCGGGCGGGGCACGGGCAGTGCTCACTTTGACGGGAGACGTGAGCATGTACTCCAGCTCGCTCCGGCCCGTGTCGCTGGAGCTGTCGGAGTCGTCCTCGGAGCCCAGTACTGCGATGCGCCGGCCAGGCGACGAGTTGAGCGCGGACGGCCGTGCCATGGGTGTAGCGTCGGTTGTTTTGGTCGCCCGCATTGGGAAGTGATGGGTTTGTGTCACGTGACGCAGACGCTGTCTCGGTCGCGGGGGCAACAGAGGGTGCCACGCGGCGATGCACGGCGCAGACGAGCGCAGGGAGGGAGAGCTGGGAGGGCATCCCAGGTGCCGGGCGCCGACGTGTCGGCGCCGCTGCCTGAGACAGCGATTGGCGGTCACGTGACCGGCATGTATATCACGTGACAGTACCACGTGACCACCGCCAACCTCCCTCCCGCAGCAGGGGGCGCCACGCGGCGGTGTGTGTCGACGCACGGGACAGTCGAGGAGGGGAAAACTGCGAAGGCATCCGGGCGCTGGCCGCCGACGTGTCGGCGCCGCTGCCTGCCTCAGCCGAGACGCCGGGCAGTCACGTGACCGACATCACGTGACTTCCCCTCCTCGGTCGCGGGGGCAACGCACGTGGGGGCCACGTGGGGGCCGGGCACTTCAACGAGCTCTGCCGGGCCGGCCAGAGCGCCAGAGGCCGGCCGAGGCCGCCCGGGCCGGGTGGCCAGCGCTGCCGCGTCGTCTGCCTTGCGAGGCACACGATCGTGAGAGATTTCCCCGGTGACGACCGCTCGCAGGGGCCCGACAGATCGGCCAAGTGGCTGTGTCCCCAGCAAGGGTGCGGGGGAGAGGGATGGGGCCAGCGGCCGAAGACGGTGCTTTCTGAGCCGTCGAGCCGGCATTTTAACCGCTACATAGTCACGCAGACGTTGCGCCGCCCCTCGCTGCGCTCTGCCCGCTCTGCTCTCTCGCACCCCTTCGCTCTGCCCCCCATAGCCAGTCTCGGCATGTTTATTTGCATGGCGTAACGTTGCATGCATTCGAGTGGTTTTGACCAACAGGTATCCTGAGCAGTGGTACTCCAGGCCCGCGAGACACACGCTCAGAACACTCGCTCGCCTGCTGACAGCCTGCCGTGACATGGCACACACCCCGTCTGGCCTCCCGTACCGCTCCAGCGCTCGCAACGGGGACTGAAGCCGCAGAGACACCATACGCATCACCATGGCGGCCGACGGCGCCGGCAACGGCGCTCGGGAGGAGTGGGAGCTCCAGTCGCAGCACGACGGAAGCTCGGGCTACGCTACTCCACCCGAGGAGGCCGACTCGTGGCACACTCCACCACAGCCGGACGACGACGCTCACCATGGCCCAGCTCTCCCCCGGCAACGATCGCTCAGCATCACCAGACCGTCAGCGTTCGACACTGCATTGGCCGGCGACGGCTCCAGCAACGCCCTGGCCGACGCTCTCGCGGACCGCAAGCACGTGCGCTTCAGCTCCGACGTCAACCGCGGCGAGCTCCCGCCGCTCGAGGACATATTGAAGACCGACACGAGGCCGGCTCCGCCGCCGCTCTCGCTGCAGACCTCGCAGCTGCGCCCCCATCTCTCGCCAGAGAGCGCGCCGCCGCTCTCAGCGCCTGCCGTTCCCGGCACAAGCGGCCGCCGCCGCGGCCACTCACTGCGGACCCAGCTTTTCAACAGGACGGTGGCGCAACGGCAACAGGAGCGGGGCCACGAGCCGAGCCTCATAGAGCTCGATGGCGGGGTTTCTAGCACGCCTGAGCGTCTCGGTACGTGGAGACCTGACGGGCAGCCGTGCGATGGCGACGCTAACGCAGACATCACAGAGGTGCCACTGTTCCCGGACGACTACAAATCCAGCGAGCTGCGGCCATCGCTCTCGGACAAAGGTACCCCGGACGGCGCAGCCGCGAGCAGTCTGCCAAACTACACAAACTACGCGGCCCGCAAGAGTCGTAGTACAAAATGGCGGGTAAAGCACATCATCGATACCATTCAGGAACTGCTCAACAAGCGCAAGACCCATGCATCCAAAGGAGGTCGTGAGGTGCCCGTGCAAATTGCGCCACCAGGGCAGCCGCATCTCATCGACGAACGCACTGGCAAGCCCTATTGCAACAACATGATAACTTCGGCTATTTACACCCCCTACAACTTCCTTCCGCGACAGCTGTTTGCACAGTTCAGCAAGCTGGCCAACCTGTACTTTCTGTGCGTCTCGATCCTCCAAATGATCCCCAGCTGGAGTACGACCGGAAACTACACAACCATCATCCCCCTCATGTTCTTCATCTCTATCGCCATCGGCCGCGAGGGCTTCGACGACTGGCGACGACACAAGCACGACAAGGAGGAAAACAATCGCATTGTGAAGGTGGCAGAGCTGAGCATGGACACTTCTCAGAAGACCCCTGCGCCGCGCGAAGCGGATGTGGAAAGCTCAAGAGAGTTCAATCTCGAGTCTGAAGAGGAGGATCTGAACGAGCAAGAAAATTGGGGCCCCATTGCGTGGCGGGACGAGATCTGGCAAAACCTTCGCGTTGGCAACATTGTGAAACTTGAACAAGACGACTGGGTGCCCGCTGACATCATTGTCTTGGCTGCTAAGGGAGCGGATGAGGATGTAGCGTTTGTGGAGACTATGGCGTTGGATGGCGAGACAAACCTCAAAACGCGAGAGGCACTGCCTGAGATAGCAGAGGTCTGCTCCGATCCCAGGAAATTCGCTAGGTCAAAGTTTTCGCTAAAGTGCGAGGACCCCAACTTGGACCTCTACAATTTTGAGGCGACAGCATGTCTGGGGGACAAGCGATATCCTCTAGGGATGCAGCATATCATCTACCGTGGCAGCATTATACGCAATACGCGGGCTGTGATAGGCGTAATCATCAACAGCGGCGAAGAGACAAAGATTCGGTTGAATGCCATCAGCAACCCTCGCACCAAGGCACCCCGGCTGCAGAAGAAAGTCAACATGATTGTCGTCTTCATGGTGTGCCTGGTGTTGGCTCTGTCGGTATTTTGCCTGATCGCGTCTGTGGTGTATTGGAACGACTCGGGCAGCCACATGTGGTTCTTGATAGATTCACGCGTGGGCATCATGCCCAACCTCATGGGATTCATCATCATGTTCAACACGTTGATCCCACTGTCACTTTACGTCAGTTTGGAGATCATCAAGGTGGTGCAAATCTTGATGATTCAATGGGATATCGACATGTACCATTTCCCCTCTAACACTCCGTGTGAAGCGAAGACTGCGTCCATCAACGAGGAGCTCGGTCAGGTCTCCTATGTCTTTTCTGACAAGACTGGCACCTTGACAGACAACATGATGTTGTTCCGGAAGCTGACTGTGGCTGGCCATGCTTGGCTTCACGACTTAGACATGCAGCTGAAGGATACGTCTCCTGAAGACGGCACATCGATGCACGATTCCCGTCGCCGCTCAATCAAGAGCATTCATTCTGCGCGCTCTGGCAAGCGTCGCTCCCGCGACACAAGGCCCCGCTTCTTCACCGCGGCACGTAAATCAGAGTCGTCCGTCCGGGCTCGCAACGCCGCTGCACGCCTTCACTCTGAGGTCACTTCTAGCGACATGCCACAGTCTTCTCAGGTGAATCAGACAGCAGGCAGAGCGAGCACTGATCAGCTCCTGCAACAGGTGGCAGCGCTCCCTCGCAAGTCCTCTGTGTCGGTACGACGTGCCCCTCGAAAGTCCGTCGCATCTGCAGCGCGCCCCAGCCTGGTGCAAAGCCGACCCTCCACCGGAACCGTACTAGAGCCGCAGACGACCTGGAAGTCAACTGCTGCGCCGGAGAAGGACCAAGCCACGCACAGTACTTTGGAACTCCTCCAGTACATGCAAACACATCCAACGTCACCCTACACTCACAGGGCGAAGTTCTTCCTGCTGACTATTGCGCTGTGCCACAGCTGCCTGCCTGAGTATGACGGTGAGGACAACTTGGAGTATTCAGCAGCATCTCCGGACGAGCTCGCTCTCGTCTCTGCAGCACGCGATCTAGGCTACATAGCGGTGGACAGGACGCGAGGTGCCCTTACTATCCGAACTTATCCAGAAGGGTTTGAATCTGCCGCAGTGGACGAAGTGTACACTGTGTTGGAGGTGATAGAATTCAGCTCGGCAAGGAAGCGCATGTCGGTCATTGTGCGCTTTCCTGACGGACGCATTTGTGTTGTTTGCAAAGGTGCGGACAACGTCATCATGGAGCGATTGCGGATATCGCAACTGGCCCTCCAGAAGGCTTCCGAGCTAGAACAGCAGACTGCCATGCGGAAAACTGCGGAAGCCGACCTGATTATTGCTCGGAACAGCATCTCTAGCGACCAACGCAAAAGTGGCGGTCTCACGAGAACGTCATTACAGTTAGCACGTCCAAGCCTCGGCAGAACAAACCGTCGAGACGCGCTGGCTTCCCTGGACGACTACCTCCAAAATCGCGCGCATGAAGATGTCGTCATCGAGCAAATCGCAGAAAGCAGCCGCCGGTCGATGCAAATGGCCCGCCAACAAAAGTATGGTGAGCGACCCAGCCTCGACTGTCGTCGCACGTCAGGTGACGCGCGCGTTAGCATCTCTTCCGTTCTCTCCTCGCCGCGCAAGAGTTTCACAGGTCAGCCGGGTCCAGCGGCGCAGCCCAGCATAGGTGGTTTGCAGTCATCTGGCTCGGGTGGTACTGGCGCCGAGGTTTGTGATGTTGCGGAAGAGATTGACAGCCATCTCGTTGTGAACGATAGCTACGTGATGGAGAAGACTTTGACCCACATTGAAGAGTTCTCGACGGAGGGTCTGCGGACCCTCATGTACGGGTATCGGTGGATGGAGGAAGAAGAGTATCAAGGCTGGGCTAAGAAATTCCGTGAGGCGCGCACCTCTCTGGTTGACAGACAAGAAAAAATTGAGGAAGTGGGTGAGATTGTGGAGCATCAATTGGAGCTGTGCGGAGCAACGGCCATCGAGGACAAGCTTCAGGAAGGTGTTCCCGAAGCAATTGACAAGCTCCGTCGTGCCAACATCAAGCTCTGGATGCTGACTGGCGATAAACGCGAGACGGCCATCAACATTGGTTACTCTTGCCGGCTTATCAAGGATTACAGCACTGTGGTTGTGCTCGACTGGAAGGAGGATAATGTGGCGAGCAAGATGGGTCAGGCCATGCTTGAACTGGACAACAATCGACTGGCACATTGCGTTGTCGTTATCGACGGCGGCACGCTGACCAAGATCGAGGCGGACATTGCACTTTTCACACTGTTCCTTGATCTCGGCGTGAAAGCTGACTCTGTCATCTGCTGTCGTGCTTCTCCGTCCCAGAAGGCGACCATGGTGACGTCGGTGCGACAGAAGGTGCAGGCAGCAGTCACCCTTGCCATTGGGGATGGTGCTAATGACATTGCCATGATCCAGAGCGCTGATGTGGGTATTGGCATCACGGGCAAGGAAGGTCTCCAGGCCGCAAGATCGGCAGATTTTGCGATTGCCCAGTTCCGCTATCTTCTAAAGCTGCTGCTCGTCCACGGCCGGTGGAACTATGTTCGCACGTGCAAGTACGTTCTGGGTACGTTCTACAAAGAGGTCCTGTTCTACATGACTCAGGTCATCTTCCAGCGCAACACGATGTTCACGGGGACGTCGCTGTACGAGCAATGGTCGCTGTCCATGTTTAACACGCTCTTCACCTCGTTGCCTGTGCTATGCATTGGCATATTCGAGAAGGACTTGAGCCCTGCTACTCTGCTGGCAGTGCCTGAGCTCTACGCACGGGGCCAAACCAACGAGTGCTTTGGGCTCATTGTGTTCCTGTTCTGGGTCTGCATGGGTGCGTCACAGAGTGTGGTAACCTCGTTCAGCGCGTACAACCTTTACGGCGAAGGTACGATCGGGCCAACCCGGGACAACACGCTGTACCCGCTGGGCTTTATCACGTTTTCAGTTGTGGTCATTCTCGTGACACTGAAGCTGCAAGTTATTGAGGTGTACTACCGGACTGTTATCAACCTTGCGGTGGTAGTGATCTCGGCTGGCGGCTGGTTTGTTTGGAACTTCCTGCTGTCGAAAATCTACGAGCGGAAGCCGTCAAAGATTTACTTTGTGCAGCAGGGTCTCACACACCGGTTCGGCAAGGATCCCACGTTCTGGGTGACGGTGTGGGGTGCGGTGGTCGTGTGCGCGCTGCTCGACATCATTGTGACAGCATTCAAGATCTGGTTCAAGCCGACGGACACAGACATGTTTCAGGAGCTTGAGCACGACTCGCTGGTGCGGTACCGGCTGCAGCTTGAGTCGTATGACGAGCTTAAACAAGGCTGGGAGGGGAAAATTCCGGCGCTCAAGTACGCACTCGACTCAGGCCATGAGGAGGCCAGCATCACTGGTTCTCTGACACCATATCGGGACAGCATGGACTCGCGGGTGTCTGGGGACACGCCGCGCAAACGCGATAATGTGCTCGCTAAGCTGCGTCTACGGCAGCGACGCACCAGTAAGGAATACGAGCGGGAGATCGAAGAGATCCTCGAACGCAGAGGCGTGGCGTGTGAAGAGCATTGAGCCTATGGATGGGTTATTTATTACCACGCTGCATTCTCTGTATACATAGCACTTCTAGACTGGGAACTGACTTTTCATTTTGCTAGCAGCTCGGGGCGGCGCGACGGGCCTCAGGTAGCTTCTGGCGAGAATGTGCGCTGCCTCTTGACTGTTGGGTGGCTAGCCAGCGCCTCAGCCTGCGCCACAGCAGTATGTCTCGGCCACGGCGGGTGCCAGTTGGGCTGGCATGCTGCCTCACATGCTGGTCGCAGCTGTGCACCCCGCTTGGGCCGGAATATTTCACCGAGGTGCTGAAACAGCTGTTGTCACAGATGTGTAGAAGGGAGCGCCAGAACGAGAGGTGAGAGGATTTTGTTTGTGGGTGGTGCAATCGGCCGGCGTCTGCGAGAGTAAGCTGATGCTCAGGGATCCGAGCTGCGGTGCACGGAGAATGAATATGATGCTCGGGGGGCGCAGCGGGTCCTTGGTGAGACCACGAGCGACGTTTAGAGTTTGACACCTGCTGGGTCGTTTGCCAATTGCTTTGCGAGACCAGGGAAACGTGACTCTGGACGCTGGCACCCCGTCTAGGAGAAATGCTTACGGCGTGGTAGGACAGGACAATGGACGACCAGCCCGACAGATATTAAATCTGGAGCGTATAATATCTGTATATGGCGTTTGAAAACAAGTGTATGTCTCTCGATCCATTTCTTGGGTGCGCTGGGCACGGCTCCGACGGGCGTGGCGTGTGGGGACAGCGCTGGCTGACCGGCGGTTGCCTGTCTCAAAGGGCGTGCGTCCAAGGCTCGGCTCAGAGATGGCGGTACGCCCTGTGTTTCAGGCAGCAGGCCCTCTGCTCAGGGCAACTGAGCGGTCACGTTCAGCGGCCGGCTCTCGGGAGCCGTCGGCACGTCTACGATGCGCCAAAAAGGGTCCTCCGTCCCCTACCTAGCCCAGGTCATGCGGGCTCGAGGCTACACTTGCCCCATACGCGTCTCGAGTGTCTGCGATTCCCGAGTAAGCGAGGGTATTTTGTGCCCCGCAGCATCGCGGAAAGAAAAAAAAAATGTGAAGCTGCAACGCTTCGGATGAGATGCCATGGCGAGGACGTCGCTGTGTGGCGGCGATGGCGGGGATGCTTTTTTTTCTGCACGAGGCTTGTCGTCCATATAGACGGCTGAGTTCCCTGTCTGAAACCAACGGGCGTCATGCCGATGACAAAATGACGCCTAACTGCTCCGTCAGAGCAGCTGACGGTGCGGTCGAGCGTGGTCGAGGTGGTCCAGGTGGGGCTGGCCACTCGGATCACGATGGCTGTCAGCGCTTTTGTTGATGTAGCGCAGGGGTCGGAGGCCCGACGCCTCCAATGCTTGGCCGGCAGAATGGCACCATGCACAGCATTGTGCCCGCCGGCTCTCCTCGTTCTGGCGTGAGGAAAAAATAAGCAAATGGACGGACTGCCGGCGAGGTGCGGGCTGCTCGCCGGGGCCCCCTCGCCAGGAAAAAGCATCCACGCCGTGACCGCATTACACTTGCTGTGTATTTTGAGCCCAAAGAGGCAATAAAGTAGTTCCATACTGCCAGGAGAGTCGCGCAAAATCATGCCATGCGCAGCGCCACAGGCACCGTGTTGAGCGTGGGCCCTGGGCCGAGCAAGTACCCCTCGTAGATCATGTGGCAACAGGCTCTCGGCGGCCACCGCGCAGATGCTTCGGCCTCAACCTGCAGCGACACGCTCGGGCGATGGCAACCGCCAGCCCGAGGCCGCTCCCCTCCATCCGTGGTTGCGAGCTATCATAGAACACGCCCCGCCGCGGACGTCGCGTCCAGCGAGGTGGCGGGCTCGGCCTGCCTCGCCGTGCCGGGATCCCACCCTCTCTCGCCGCTATGCACCAACATGAAACGAGACGGCACGCAGCCTGTGCTGCTCAAAAAGCAACCGAGACGCTTCTGACTGACAGGTTGGGGACGGCGTAGCGGGTGGTGGTTATACGAGGCGGAACATACAGCGCCGACGCGTCGCATGAGCGGGTGTCCCGCTCCGGGCGGCCTTCCGGGCGCGCGGACGGGTGGCGTCCGGTGGCGTCCGGTGGCAGCAGCCGTGTCAGCGAGCCATGGCACGGGAGGGCCGTCAGAGCACGGGCAGCGAGAGGAGAAGGGAACGAGTGAGGCCCCATGTCAAAGTCAGCAATGCAGCCTGGGCATCATTGTTCCACCTCGACGGTGAGACACACAGGCCAGCCGCTCAGCCGATGATAGACATGGCTCGAGGGTACCGTGCGCCCGTAGAGCACGTTGCGGCCATGCTGGGGCCCAGGAACGGCCTAGCCTGCGCCGGCGCACTTTGGCCGGTCCGGCACGATGGCGCCGGACATGAGACGGCGACGTCGGGTGTCAAAGCTCCTCACAGCGTCGCGCTGGGGGCAGACACAAGCCGGTGCCAGGCATGCAGGGTCTCTGATGCACACGGGACGGGCTGTATTTTCCTCTTGGGGCGGGCCACTGCTGTCATACTCAGGCCCATGGCTACGTCCACCTACCACGGGCGTCCGTGGAATGTAGGTCTCGGTGTTATTGCCGTTTTCACTCTGTCAGATCGGGAGCGGTGGCGAGGGCCCCGGCAGGGAGGGCTGGCGGGCCGTGTACCGGGCCGGGGGCCCAACTGGGCGGTCTGGGAGGCGCCGGCGACGACGCTGGCGCTGGCGCTGGCGCTGGGCGTCCGCAGACGGGCGGTCTCGCCCGAGCGAGCCAGGCCGGTGTGTGGAGGTGATCTGCATTCTTGATACACGGACGCAGCGGCGCACAGCGGAGGAGGCCCGGCGCGGCGCGCACGGCCGCCCCGCGGGGAGCTGCCGTGTGACGGCGGTGGGCCGATGACGGTCACGGCACCGCCAGCGACCTTTGTCTCAGTCGGCGTCGTCGCCTTGACGAGCCCCCCTCCTCCCCCAGCGTGGAGGTTAGCCGAGGTCGGATCTGCGGATCGTGCAGAGAAGAAACGGCGGTTGCAAAAAGCAACGGGAGTCATGGCCGGGGGCGGGGGCTGGCGGGGGACGGGTTGCCCGGGGCAACGCGCGCGAGCAGCGGGTGCTAAAGAGCGAAGCGCGGCGATTGGTGGACGGGAGCGGGCTTCCAGAACGATTCGACGCCGCACATGTAGTCATCTGAGGATCCATGATGAATTAGATGTGCCCGTATAGAGTTGGCGCGCCGTCTCGATGCCCCCTGAGCGCCAGGGCCGCTGTGGTAATGCCCACTTCCATGTGCACAAACGGCACCGCCTCAGGGATTCCAAGACACCGCTGCGGGCCATCGTCGTAGAACGCGAATGGAACATCTGGGAGGCGCCGATGGCACGCCTCAGCGGCGTTCCAGGCCCCAGCCGGGCGCACTAGTGGCACGAGGCCGCGGAACTGGGCGCACGGAATCCCGTGGTGGCCCCGCCACGGCGTTTCATCTCTCGATCACAATGGCCCGTCTCCACCGGGTCTAGCGCGAACGGGCGTTCTGGCGCCATTTTCGCTGCAGTGGAAGTTTTCCCAAACGGGCAACGGCGCGCTTAGCGGGAAATGACGGGTGGTGGTGGTGGTGGCGGGCCGCGACCGGCAGCGGGCGGACGCCTGACGGCGGACAGATTGACGACGGACGGTCTGCGCGGCCGCGCTGGCACCTGCCAGACAGCCCCGACAGCCCGGCCCGCCCAGCGGCCGTCC
>JANJPH010000273.1:0-14103 GCA_030407195.1 [Candida] tunisiensis
AGGGGACAGAAGAATGAAAAATCGAGACACACACAGACACGCGAAAAAAAAAAAAAGGGAAGGCGCGCCCCCCCTTTCCCGTGGCCCCAATCAAAATACCCCCCCACCGGCCCCGACCGCCGCCCAACCCCCCCCCCCCCCCCCCCCCCCCCCTGCACCATGCGGCTCGCGCCCGAATCGGACTTGTGTGCAGGCACGACGTAATGCCGGTGCGTGCCTATGCATGGAAGCGACAGGCGCGACAGGCCCGGAACAACCTCTCGGACGGTCGGAGCCACGGGCCTGCCGCCCGGGGGACGGGAGATCCCGGGCGGTTTGTTGACCACCGGCCGTCCATCGCGGAGTGTGGCCGGGCCACGTAGGCTCCCGGCCGCTGGCCCCGTGTCGGTGTCGACGCCGTCGCGGCCGCCGGCCGCCGGACGGCGCCGGACCAGCTCGAGACATCTGTAGTTGCCACCCTACGTGGTGCCTGCCACCACGCCTACGTAGCACCTGCACGCCCCTGGCGTCGTGGACGGGGCACGTCGCCGCCGTGCGACAAGGCCAGCAGCGAATCGGACCCGTTCCAGCGCGTGGGGGCGGCCGACCCCAACGGCCCCTAGCGGCGACCCTCGCACAGCAACCAAAAAACGCTGCCCCGAGGGGCCGCCATGTACGGGGGACAGCGTCTGCTGGGGGCGTGGCGGCGCGGGTTGGCGGGCCAGTAGCGGCCCAGCGCCGGCAGGACACAAAACAAAGCGCTGCTTACAGCCCGCACGGCAGGCCGCCGCAGCAGCACGCCCGGTTGCCGGCCCTCGACGCTGGCCCCGGCCAACGTTGAGTTGTTGAGCCCCCGGCCCAGCGAAATGTTGACTGCATGTCACAGCATGCCTGCAACTTTTAACTCGGAGCGTGGGGAATTACCCGAGACCGGATCTCTTCACGCAAGCCAACATAATTGCCCGTTGGTCGACCATTAATCCGAGCCAAAAGGTAGCAGAGCACCTGTAGGCGGGCGCCCAGCCAATGCTATATCGGCATTGGCCCTGTCGAGCCAGACCATCGGAAATATTTTATTAACCCAGGCTCTTCTTCGCTTGCGACACTCTCCAATTAACACCTCCGTGAGGACAAGCCTACACCATAGACCCTCACCTCCCCTCGGAACCAACCACCTCGTCGTTCCGTCTTCTTGTTGTTTTTGTTTTTGTTTCGACAGTTCACGAAAAAGGTCAGTGCCAATGGCCGTGATCCGCCAGGCCACCGCTCTGGCACCGCCACGGGCCCTCTGCTCAGCGTCGCCCCGCAACCGGCTCTGATCCAGCCTCCAAACCACCCGCTAACCCAGTACATATACCATGGCATCCGGCTCAAGCACGCCACAGGTGCTAGACGGCACCAACGGCTCCCAGATCGACCGCCATGCACACTCCAACCTCGCCCCGCACTTCAAGGGCCTCAACTCGGTCGACGTGGCCCCGGACGGCCCCGTCAAGGACTTTGTGGCCTCCCACGGCGGCCACACCGTCATCACAAAGGTCCTGATCGCAAATAACGGCATCGCCGCCGTCAAGGAGATCCGATCCGTGCGGAAATGGGCCTACGAGACGTTTGGCGACGAAAAGGCCGTCCAATTCACCGCCATGGCCACCCCCGAGGACCTGGCCGCCAACGCAGAGTACATCCGTCTCGCAGACGAGTACGTCGAGGTCCCCGGCGGCACCAACAACAACAACTACGCAAACGTTGAGCTCATCGTCGACATCGCAGAGCGCACCGGCGTCAACGCCGTGTGGGCCGGCTGGGGTCATGCCTCGGAAAACCCCCTGCTTCCCGAGTCGCTGGCCGCTTCGCCCCGCAAGATCGTCTTCATCGGCCCACCAGGCTCGGCTATGCGCTCGCTCGGCGACAAGATCTCCTCCACCATCGTTGCACAGCACGCCAAGGTGCCCTGCATTCCCTGGTCCGGCACCGGCGTCGACACTGTCCATGTCGACAGCGAGACCGGCCTTGTCTCGGTCGACGACGACGTCTACATGAAGGGATGCTGCAAGGACGCAGCGGAGGGCCTCGAGAAGGCCCGCAAGATCGGCTTCCCAGTCATGATCAAGGCCTCCGAGGGTGGCGGCGGCAAGGGTATCCGCAAGGTCGACGACGAAGAGAACTTCAAATCGGCTTACCACCAAGTCGAGGGTGAGATCCCTGGTTCGCCCATCTTCATCATGAAGCTCGCCGGCAACGCCCGCCATCTCGAGGTTCAGCTCTTGGCCGACCAGTACGGCAACAACATCTCACTCTTTGGTCGTGACTGTTCAGTCCAGCGTCGCCACCAGAAGATCATCGAGGAGGCGCCTGTTACCATCGCGAAGCCCGAGACCTTCACAGCCATGGAGAAATCCGCTGTGCGTCTCGGCGAGCTTGTGGGCTACGTATCGACTGGTACTGTGGAGTATCTGTACTCGTACGACGATGACAAGTTCTACTTCTTGGAGCTCAATCCTCGGTTGCAGGTCGAGCACCCCACCACCGAGATGGTGACTGGTGTCAACCTCCCTGCTGCCCAGCTCCAGATTGCAATGGGCATTCCGCTGCACCGTATTCGCGATATCCGTCTCTTCTACGGCGTTGACCCGCACACCTCGACCGAGATCGACTTTGACTTTTCGAGGTCCGACTCGCTCAAATCTCAGCGTCGGCCCGTGCCCCGTGGCCACGTGACTGCGTGCCGTATCACCTCGGAGGACCCGGGTGAGGGCTTCAAGCCGTCTTCAGGTCAGATGCACGAGCTCAACTTCCGTTCCTCCTCAAACGTGTGGGGTTACTTCTCGGTCGGCCAGCAAGGTGGCATCCACTCTTTCTCGGACTCTCAGTTCGGCCACATCTTCGCCTTTGGTGAGAACCGTCAGGCCTCGCGCAAGCATATGGTCGTTGCGCTGAAGGAGTTGAGCATCCGAGGTGACTTCCGTACCACCGTCGAGTATCTGATCAAACTCCTCGAGACTCCTGCTTTTGAGGACAACCGCATCACCACCGGGTGGCTCGACGAGCTCATCAGCCATAAGCTCACAGCTGAGCGGCCAGACCGCAACCTCGCTGTGATCTGTGGCGCGGCTACTAAGGCACATCTGGCATGCGAAGAGTCGTTCAGCGAGTACAAGTCGTCGCTCGAGAAGGGCCAGGTGCCCAGCGCGTCTGTGTTGAAGACTATCTTCCCCATCGAGTTCATCTATGAGGGCCAGCGCTTCAAGTTCACTGCCACGCGTTCGGCGCTTGACATGTACATGCTTTTCATCAACGGATCCAAGGTTGAGGTCGGCGTACGTTCCTTGTCGGACGGAGGCCTGCTGGTGGCGCTGGGCGGAAAGAGTCACAATGTGTACTGGAAGGAGGAAGTGGGCGCAACCCGCCTGTCGGTGGACTCCAAGACATGTTTACTGGAAGTCGAAAACGATCCCACTCAACTTCGCACACCCTCCCCGGGCAAGCTTGTCAAGTTCCTCGTTGAGAACGGCGAGCATGTCAAGGCTGGCCAGGCCTACGCCGAGGTTGAGGTTATGAAGATGTACATGCCTCTCGTGGCCCAGGAGGATGGTGTGGTGCAGCCCATTAAGCAAGCTGGTGCCAACCTCGAAGCTGGAGATATCCTTGGCATTCTGGTACTGGATGACCCGTCTAAGGTGAAGCACGCTCTACCGTTCGACGGCCAGCTGCCTGAATACGGCCCGCCCACCATGGTTGGCTCGAAGCCGTTCCAGCGATTCGCAGTCTGCATCGGTGTGCTCCGCAACATTCTTCAAGGTTTCGACAATCAAGTGGTGATGGCCTCGATCCTCAAAGAGCTCATTGAGATTCTGCGCAATCCGGACTTACCGTACGGGCAGTGGCAGCAACAGGCGTCAGCACTGCACTCGCGCCTGCCAAGCAAGCTCGATGAGAGCCTGAACCAGATCATCGAGCGTTCGCGTGGCCGCCGTGAGTTCCCGTCCAGTCAGCTTCTCAAGGCTATTCGCAAGTTTGTGCCAACCTCTTCAAACGCGGACGCGCAGATCTTCAACTCTACCGTTGCACCCCTTGTCGAGATTGCTGAGGAATATGCCGATGGCCTACGTGCCCACGAGTACAAGGTCTTTGCAGGCCTTCTCGAGTCATACTATGAGTCTGAAGCGCCGTTTTGCCACACGTTCTCGCGGGACGAAGATGTCGTTCTGAAGCTGCGCGACGAGAACAAGGAAGACCTCCTCAGCGTCGTCATGGCAGTCCTTAGTCATTCTCGTGTCGGGTCCAAGAACAATTTGATCCTTGCAATCCTCAACGAATACCAACCCACTAAGGAGCGCAGTCATCACGATGTGGCAAAGTATTTCCGCCCTGTGCTCAAGAAGATTGTTGAGCTAGACTCGCGGGCCGTTACAAAGGTTGTGCTGAAGTGCCGTGAGATTCTCATCCAATATGCCCTCCCATCTCTTCAAGAGCGTACTGACCAGATGGAACACATCCTCAGGAGCTCCGTTGTTGACACTCGGTACGGCGAAGTTGGCCTGGAGCACATTACACCTCGCCTCGAAACGCTTAAGGAGGTCATCGACTCCAAGTACATTGTCTTTGACGTCCTGACGCAATTCTTTGCTCACCCAGACCCATGGGTCGTGATTGCAGCAATGGAGCTTTACGTTCGCCGTGCTTGCCGTGCCTATACCATCTTCGAGCTCAACTACCATCGCGACGAGGGCCAGCCTCCCGCCATTTTGTGGAAGTTCAAGCTCCCTGCTAGCGGCAACGCTGGAACCTACAATGCGCTCCTCACTGAGGGTGGCACTCACTCTGTTGTTGGCTCGCGGTCTCCTTCTCCAGCCGGCGTTGCTCGTCCGGCATCCGTGTCAGATTTGACTTACATGGTCGACAAGAACGACGGAGAGCCAGTGCGCACTGGTGTCATCGTGCCGCTCCAGTACATTGACGATGCAGATGATGTTCTCCCCCGCGCCCTTGATCTATTCCCTCGCCGTTCGGGTGGGTTGTCGATGGATGCCAAGGGCACGCAGTCGACAGCTGCGTCTCAGCGGTTGAGCCAGCATGGTCCGAACAAAATGAGCAATGTGCTCAACGTCATGATTGGTGAAGGCGACGGCGACGACGAGTCCAACATCGGCCACTTCCGCGAAATTGTCGAGGAGTACAAGGAGGACCTCCAGCAGTGCAATATTCGTCGCATTACGTTTGTCGTTGGTCATAAGATTGGTCAATACCCCAAGTACTACACGTTCCGCGGCCCCGAGTACGAAGAGGACAAGACAATTCGCCACATCGAACCGGCATTGGCATTCCAGCTCGAACTCGGTCGCCTGTCCAACTTCAACATCCAGCCAGTGTTCACTGACAACCGCAACATCCACGTTTACGAGGCTATCGCAAAGAACTCGCCCTCGGATCGCCGTTTCTTCACCCGTGGTATTATCCGTCCCGGTCGTCTCCGGGACGACATCCCGACGTCGGAATACCTCATTTCCGAGACTGACCGGCTGATGAGCGATATCCTGGATGCCCTTGAGGTCATTGGTACCAAGAACTCTGACCTCAACCATATCTTCATCAACTTCAGTGCAGTGTTTGCGCTGGAGCCGCAAGAGGTTGAGGCAGCCTTTGCAGGCTTCCTTGAGCGATTCGGCCGCCGCTTGTGGCGTCTGCGAGTGACTGGCGCCGAGATCCGTATTGTTGTGACCGATCCGGCTTCCGGCCAGCCTATTCCTTTGCGGGCTATCATCTCTAACGTTTCTGGCTATGTTGTTCAAAGTGAGATGTACGTGGAGGTAAGGAACGATAAGAAAGAATGGGTCTTCAAGTCGCTCGGCAAGCCGGGATCTATGCATCTCCGCCCCATCAACGCCCCCTACCCGCCCAAGGAGTGGCTCCAGCCCAAGCGGTACAAGGCCCATCTCATGGGCACGACTTACTGCTACGACTTCCCCGATCTTTTCCGCCAGGCTATTGTGAGTTCGTGGAAGAAACGCGGAAGCGAGGCACCTGATGATGCGTTCTCGTACCGGGAACTCATCCTCGATGACTCTGGCGGACTGTCGGAGGTATCTCGCGAACCGGGCGCTAATGTTTGTGGCATGGTCGCATGGAAGGTCACAGCGAAGACCCCGGAGTATCCTCGTGGCCGAAAGTTCGTGATCGTTGCGAACGACATCACCTACAAGATTGGCTCATTCGGTCCTCAAGAGGACCGCTTCTTTGACAAGGTCACTCAGCTGGCTCGTGCCGAGGGCATCCCACGCATTTACCTGTCGGCCAATTCCGGTGCCCGCATCGGCATTGCTGAGGAGCTGATCCCCTTGTTCCAGGTGGCGTGGAACGACCCTGAGAATCCTGAGGCCGGTTTCAAGTATTTGTACTTGACGCCTGAGGGCAAGCAGCAGCTCGAGAAGAGCGGCAAAGAGAAGGCTGTGCAGCTCTCGAAGGTGGTTGAGGACGGCACCGAGCGTTGGCGCATCGACACAATCGTTGGCCACGAAGATGGCCTCGGCGTGGAGTGTCTACGTGGCTCCGGCCTCATTGCAGGTGCCACCTCGCGCGCCTACCGTGACATCTTCACCATCACATTGGTGACATGCCGCTCCGTCGGCATTGGCGCCTACCTGGTGCGTCTCGGCCAACGTGCGATTCAGATCGAGGGCCAACCCATCATCTTGACAGGCGCACCCGCCATCAACAAGCTGCTTGGTCGTGAGGTGTATTCGTCGAATCTCCAGCTGGGTGGCACACAGATCATGTATCGCAACGGTGTGACCCACATGACAGCAATTGACGACCTTGTCGGTGTTCAGAAGATCGTCGACTGGCTATCGTTTGTGCCTGCTCAGCGTGATCTTCCAGTTCCCATCCTTGAGTCGTCTGACCCATGGGACCGTGACGTGGAGTTCATGCCGACTCGCAAGGGCCAGTACGACGTGCGCTGGCTCATTGCTGGTCGCGAACCGGAGGAAGAGGGCGGAGCTTTCGAGTCTGGCCTCTTTGACCGTGGCTCTTTCCAGGAGGCACTTGGTGGATGGGCAAGAGGAGTCGTCATTGGTCGTGCTCGTCTCGGTGGCATTCCATTTGGTGTGGTCAGCGTTGAGACCCGGTCTGTGGAGAACGTGCTCCCCGCGGATCCCGCAAACCCTGACTCCACCGAGATGCTGGTGCAGGAGGCGGGCCAGGTGTGGTACCCGAACTCGGCCTTCAAGACAGCGCAGGCTATCAACGACTTCAATCACGGCGAGCAGTTGCCTCTTATGATCCTGGCCAACTGGCGTGGTTTCTCTGGTGGCCAACGCGACATGTACAACGAGGTGCTCAAGTATGGCTCGTACATTGTTGACGCTCTCGTCGGCTACAAGCAGCCGATTATGACGTACATTCCTCCGTTCGGTGAGCTACGTGGTGGCTCCTGGGTCGTTCTGGATCCCACCATCAACGCCGACATGATGGAGATGTATGCGGATGTTGACTCCCGCGCAGGCGTTCTTGAACCTGAGGGCATGGTAGGCATCAAGTTCCGCAAGGAGAAGCTCCTTGATACCATGAAGCGGGTTGATACCACTTATCGCGAGCTATGCGAGAAGCTGGAGAACCCGGACCTGTCACAGGACGAGGCGTCCGACCTCAAGGTCAAACTCATGGATCGCGAGAAGCTGCTACTACCTGTGTACCAGCAGATTTCTATCCAGTTTGCCGACTTGCACGACCGCGCGGGCCGCATGGAGGCGAAGGGTGTCATTCGCAAGGCGCTGGAGTGGCGCAATGCTCGTCGTTTCTTCTTCTGGCGCATCCGCCGCCGTCTCAACGAGGAGTACGTCCTCAAAAAGATCGCAGAGGCTCTGCCGCACGCGACTCGTCTGGAGTGTTTCTCGCGACTCCGTTCGTGGTATCCGTCCACGCTTGACGACTCGTCGGACCGCGATGTTGCCAACTGGATCGAGGACAACCACGAGCTGGTTGCCTCCAAGGTTGCCGAGATTCGCAAGGATCACGCCATCCAAGCCATTGCCCACCTGGTGCGTACAAACAGAGATGGAGCAGTGTCCGGTATTGGTGCCGCTCTTAAGGAGCTGTCGGACGAGGAGCGTGAGGCTGTCCTCAAGGACTTCAAATAGTTTTTTAGTTATTGCCCCGGAAAATTCTGATGTTTGTGCAAGGATTTGTTTACACCGACTCTTTGCCACCTGAATTTAGTGATACCACAGATGCGATCACGACCCTTGCTCCTGCTGTTCATTGTGGCCTGCTGGGCGGAGGCTGGTGTGCTAGGGACCATCAGAGGTCACGCCGAGAGCCGAGCGCGGCGCAATAGGTACCTCGTCACAGTAGCCAACACCACGACCATTGACTCGCTGCTCGAGAAATTCCCCCCTGTGGCACGCGGAATCAAACGGAAGTTCGCGTTTGGAGGGTTTTTCGGTTTCAGCGGGGCGTTTGGATACCACGTTGCCACTCTCCTGGCTCGGTCGCCACTTGTTCTCACTATCAGTCAGGACACAGTGGTGACATCAGCGGACGTGCAGTGGAATCCGCCCCGTCACTTAGCTCGGCTCTCGTCTCGTGGCCCGCTGAATGAAATCTCAGGTAACGTGTCCGAAACACAGCAGGCCGCTTACTTTTTCAGAACGCCACCGACACTTCGGGATGTGGACGCTTATATCTTCGACACGGGGCTGTTTGCGGGTCACGACGAATTTGAGGGCCGTGCAAGGAATGGCAAAGACTTCACCGGTGAGGGTGTGGGGGACAGGAACGGTCATGGCACACATGTTGCGGGGCTGATTGGCTCCCGCACATACGGGGCGGCCAAAACTATCAACATGATCGGGGTCAAAGTGCTCAACAGATATGGCGTGGGAGACATGTCCGATGTGATTGCTGGTATTGAATACGCTGCGAAAGAGCGGCAAAAGAGCGGCCGTAAAGCAGTGGGCAACTTGTCGCTCGGAGCACCGTACAACAAGGTATTGAATGAGGCGGTTAACGCTGCCGTCAGAAGTGGACTGGCCATGATCGTGGCGGCTGGCAACACGGGAGTTCATGCGTGCAGCGTCTCGCCTGCTAGTGCAGCTATGGCGCTCACGGTGGGCGCCATAGACGACCGCGACGACAGCATTGCCGCGTTTAGCAATTGGGGATCGTGCGTCGACTGCTTTGCGTCCGGGGTAGGCGTCGCGTCTGTGGCGCGACGAACGGGTGGCCAGCCCGAGGTGCACAGCGGCACGTCAATGGCAACGCCTGCGGTTGCCGGTGTGGTTGCGATGTTTATGGCTGAGGGGGACGGTCCGACGCAGGCGATGCAGCGTGTCAAACGGCTGGCCACCCGGGACAGGATCCCAGCGAGAGACATACGCAAGCGCCCGTCCACCAGGAACAGCATAGTGTATAACGGGGTATTGGACTAGTGGGTTAGGAGGTGCTGTGGCATTGGCTGAAATGGAGGCGTTGGAGCAAGTGGAGTAGGACCAGGAGCTGAAGTAAGAGCGAATTCATTATATGATGGCAGGGACATGGAAGTAGTAGGAGCAGATACGGAGGAGGGGGTAGAAGCAAGAGTTGAAGTAGGAGTATGAGCAGAGCTGGACCTCAAGTGGACGCAAAGTATAAGGAGGAGCGGCGGCGGGAGAAGGAGGTGCAGAGTAGGGCAGGAGTGAAGAGGAGCAGGATCAAATGTAGCGAAGCAGAGAGGGAGCAGAACACCAGAGAAGGAGAAGGAGCAGAGTAGGGCAGGAGTGAAGAGGACGTAGGAGCAGGATGAAATGTGGCGAAGCAGAGAGGGAGCACCACAGAAGGAGCGCAGCCGGAGCACAGACAGGAACCGGTCAGGGCGGAGAGGGAGCAAACAGCTGGAGGATACGAGCAGAGGAACAGCAAGAAAGAGGGCAAAGTAGTCGAACAGCAGAGGTGCGGAGCAGGAGCAGAGGAGGAGATGTAGCACGACAGGGAGCAGCCGAAGTAGCGAGGGAAGAGCTGAACATCACTGAGACGGGGCGCTAGATAAGCGCCGTTGCCAGGGCTAGGGCACGAGAGACGCGAACAGCCTCATAGAGGGTTAGGGCCCTCTTCGGGGGCTCATCGCAGGGTTAGGGCTTGCTCATCTCGACAGCAGACTGATAAAGCAGGCGGCCCAGGGGCAGGCTCATCGCAGGGTCTCAAGCGCGGCCAGACTCAGACAACCAAGCCGAGCTCATCCGCTAGCGTATTCTGGAATGTATTAGTCACCAGCCACTGTGCGCCTCGGCGATGCGGTCGCGACCGCTGTACGCCACGGGCGGAAGGCTTTTCCGTGCCGGACGCGCCACAGACGTGCGTCGAACATGCAGCGAACCGGATAGGACCGGGGCGTCGGGCGTGCGGCGCGGAGGCGAAGGCGGGACAGGGGGCCGGGCCAGTGACGGGGCCGCGGGCGGGCCCGGTGCAAATGGACTACGGGCGAGCCGACAGCGAAGGCGGATGGCGAAAATGCCGCAACGTCCGTGACAGCAAGTTCAGAGACAACCTTGAACCCCATGTAAAATCCCCTCACCGCAAGTTCCTAGACATTCCCTTCGGCATGCGGGTCCGCCGATCCGTGACGTTTTGTGGCGTGATTTTCCGCCTGTCCGTAACGGCAATGTGGCTGGTGACCCGCCAGGCACCGCAAATTTTGCTTCCGAAAAGTGCCGAGGGTGCAGAAAACGGAAACCGTGATATATAAACGGCGGGTCCGGGGGCCCTTCAGCCACAGAGACACAGAACCGACCGCCTACCATGAAGATCAACGTTTCCCAGGAGGAGAAGGACGCATACAACAAGGCCATCGCCATTGGCGCCGTCAAGGGCGGCCTCATCGGCAGTCTTTTCTCGGTCGGTCTGTACATGGGCCGCCACCGGATCCCCGTGTACCGCAGTCTCAACGTCTCGGCCAAGACGTTCCTCTACTACTTCCCGCCGCTCGCGGGTGCTTTCACGTGTATCGAGCTGGCGTCGGTCGAGTTTGACAAGAAGAACTACGGCTTTGGCGAGGAAAGCGAGGAGGCCCGCGCCCGCCGCAAGCAGCTCGAGTCGTTGTCGCTGTGGGAGCGTGCCAAGACTCAGGCTGCTGACAACAAGTACAAGCTCATCTTTGGCTCGTGGGTTGCGTCCATGGGCGCGTCGTGGTGGTGGGTGAACCGCGACAAGCTGCAGACCAAGTCGCAAAAGATTGTGCAGGCCCGTATGTACGCTCAGGCCATTACGCTGACGCTGCTCCTCGGCTCGATTGCGCTCAGCATGTCTGGCGACGGCCAGGCCAAGGACCCGCTCCAGCAGCGCCAGGAGGAGTCGTGGGAGCGCGTGCTGCGCGAGGAGGAGGAGCGTCTCGCCAAGCTCAAGACCCCCAAGGCTGCCATTCTGTCGCAGCAGAAGGACCACCACGCCTAATAATGACCAGCACCTGTACATGTATATATATACAAACATAGATTTTTGCATTTGACTATCGGCATGCTTGCTACGTTTTCCGCAAGGTTGCCCTTAGGGTCGTGGCTCAACGCGACCGTCACATGCCTTACTGCCGTCCCGAGCCACCGCACTGCGGCCCTTGCACAGCAACGCTGTCCTCTCCGGTTCGCGGAATCCTGCTTCCGCTCCTCCGTGCGGCTCCCGAGGCTGCCAAAGAGGGCATCGTCATGATGCAGCGCGGGGCAAGCATATAAGGCCCTGCCCGGGCGCCGGCGCCGGTGGTTGGCCAATTGAAGGGACAAGCACACGATGAAGGTACTCTCAGAGGGTGAAACAAACGAGTTCGGGTCGGCCGTCATGATCGGCGGCCTCAAGGGCGCCGCCGTCGGCCTCGCCCTTGGGGCAGGCTCGCTCTGGTATGTGCGCAAGTACAAATTCCAGGCCTTCCAGGCTCTCGATATGAGTGTCAAGTCCGGCATCGTCCTCGTCCCCACCGTCGCCGGCTATATTCTCAATGGAGAGCTCGCCGGCAAGCGCTTCGACGAGAAGCGCTATGGCTCGGGTGACTACAGCCCGCTCGCCGTGGCGCGCGAGAAGCGCCTCGAACGGATGGACTGGCAAGACCGTGCTGCTGATTTCGTGTACAACAACAAGTACAAGCTCATCTTTGGCGCTTGGGCCGCCGCAATGGGCGGAAGCATGTGGTATGTCAACCGCGATAAGATTATGACCGCCTCTCAAAAGGTCGTCCAAGCCAGAATGTACGCCCAGGGCATCACCATTGCGCTGCTTCTTGTTTCGCTTGGCTTCTCAGCTGCTGAAGAGACGCACGACCGCACGGGTCGTGTCACGGGCCGCGGCCGCCTTCCCGAGGACGACTGGCGGTCCATCATAGCCAAAGAAGAGGCACGCGAGCGGGCTGCTGGAGAGTCTACCCGGTACGATCCGCGCGCCAACCCGACTCTCAATCCCGAACACAACAACGGCAACGGCAACGGCAAGAAGGCCACGTAGTCTAGCGAATAGACAGCAGTCTTTCCGCCAGAGCGGCGTTGAAACGTCGGGCAAAATCGGGCGACAGGTCCATCAGCATTGCCTCGACGGTCTCGTAGATGCCCCCCTCCGGCAGCGTTCTCTCCTCTGACATGCTCTCGACCTGTGTCAGTAGCCGTCAACCAGCCGCGGCCATAGGACCGTACTCACCTCCCAGCCGCGACAAGTGACTCGAACCGACAAAACCAGCCCCTCCTGAGTCTCGAGGTCGACTGCAGCGCCGTCCGGCGCCGCTCGCCGCAGCCACGGCCCGTACTCGCGCACCAGCGCGTTGATCTCGTCTTGTTCCATATATATGTTGTTGGGATCACGACCAGAACCACCAATAGAAGCGAAACGACAAGACATCCAGAATCACAACAAAATATAGTATGTACAGCTCTATTTACTAGCCCATGATGCGGGTGATGAGACCGGTGCCGACCGTGCGGCCGCCCTCGCGGATGTTGAAGCGCTGGCCCTCCTCAATGGCGGTCGGGTGCACAAGCTCGCACACCATCTCGACGTTGTCGCCAGGCATGACCTGCTGAGAGGCGTCAGCACCCTCGGGGAAGGTCAGCGTCACGGTCACGTCAGTAGTGCGCACAAAGATCTGGGGACGGTAGTTGGCGCCAAAGCCGGTGGAACGACCGCCCTCCTCCTTGGTCAGAATGTAGAGCGATGCGAGGAACTTGGTGTGAGCAGACACGGTGCCAGGCTTGGCCACGACCATACCGCGCTTGAGACTCTCACGGCGAATGCCACGGACCAGAATGCCGCAGTTGTCACCAGCCATAGCCTGGTCGAGCTCCTTGTGGAACATCTCGACGCCAGTAACGGTAGTCTTGATCGGCTTCTCGTTGTGGCCAACAATCTCGATTTCCTCGCCCTTCTTGAGGTTACCACGCTCGACACGACCGGTGACAACAGTGCCACGGCCAGAGATGGAGAAGATATCCTCGACAGGCATCAGGAACGGCTTCTCAAGATCGCGCTCAGGAGTGGGGATGTGCTCGTCCAGTGCCTTCATGAGCTCAACAATCTTCTCCTGACCAATCTCGGGGCGCTTGCCCTCGAGAGCGCACAGAGCAGAGCCCATGACGACCGGGGTGTTGTCGCCGTCGAAACCGTAGCTGCTGAGCAGCTCGCGCATCTCCATCTCAACCAGTTCCAGCATTTCCTCGTCGTCGATCGTGTCAACCTTGTTGACAAACACCACAAGGTCCTTGACGCCCACCTGGCGGGCGAGCAGCAGATGTTCACGGGTCTGAGGCATCTGGCCGTCCGATGCCGCCACAACGATGATGGCGCCGTCCATCTGGGCGGCACCGGTAATCATGTTCTTGATGTAGTCGGCGTGGCCAGGGCAGTCAACATGGGCGTAGTGGCGGTTCTCGGTCTCGTACTCGACATGGGTAGTCGAGATCGTGATGCCGCGAGCACGCTCTTCGGGGGCCTTGTCGATGGCATTGTAGTCCAGGAAAGAGGCGCCGCCCTTCTCGGCAAGCACCTTGGTGATTGCCGCAGTCAGCGTCGTCTTGCCGTGGTCAACATGGAGCCCGAGTACCAGCCACGGGGAGAGCCGCATGCTGTGAATGAGCGTTGTAGCCGGTTTTCCTCAGTCAAACGAGCGTCGTTGCGCGTCCGTTA
>JANJPH010000274.1:0-14061 GCA_030407195.1 [Candida] tunisiensis
AATTTGATCTTATTCTGAAGTTATCAGACTCTCGCTAAAGGTTCAGTGTACGGCGCCACTGTCAGGTCACAGCTAGTTGCGCCCGAACCCTTACATTCGTGTCTGCGGTTGCATAGTGTAGTGGTCATCACTTCGGATTTTGATTCAAAACATTCCGACAACCCCGGTTCGAACCCGGGTGCGACCTCTTTTTTAGCACCTTAACGTTCTCTTTTTAACAGTCCCAGTCAAACAGAGCTTTGAGCAGTGCACTGCCGGCTGCGAGCTCTTCAGCACCCTGGTCGATAAATAGCGTTGTATTATGTGTACAAATGTCTACTTTTCCACTGACTTGCCTTTTTCATCCTCGTCGTACGATCGCATGGAGGCGTTGCGGACCCAAAAGTCGCTAACCCCTCCTCCTTCGCGGCCCTTGTTCCAGGCGCGGCTGAGCTGGATCCCCACGTTGTACTTATTTTTCTCAATGACCTCCAACTGGTCAAGGAGCTTGCGATGGTTGTCCACAAGCTTCCTTCGCGCCAGTGGGTCGTGGGTGCAGGGGTTTGGTGGTAGAAGGGTGTTGATGGTCTTGACTTTGCGTCGTATCCGAAGCGACATGTCCTGGAGGATCTCAAACTCTCCTTGCAGCGCTTCGAGGCGCTCCTGAGAGGCAGAGCTCATCATACCCTTGCCAGCTTCCTTGCTGCTGTCGCCTTCAGCACCCTTGCCCTTGCGTGACCGGTACTGGGGTTCTGCCGTTCCATCGTGCCGCAGAGCGGCAAGATTCACCACCGACGGAGATAGAGATATCTCAGACTTTTTGGGTCGTGGCAACTTCCGCTCCACGGCTTGGCGGCGAAGTGGCGCTGGTGGGGCCAATGACCGCGACGTAGAATCTACCATGCTGTAAATGCTGCCCGAATGCGTTGTTGTGTATATGCTGCCGGTTAGCTGCCGATCTACAGAGGCGGTGCGACTGTGATTGCCTCGCCCTGGGGATCCCTCCTGATGTTGACTTTGGACACTTGTCCTCCGGCCCGTTGCAGCCGTTTGGCCAAACAATGTGGGATTGGCACTGTCAGAGTCCGACGCCGAGTCAGCAGTGCCACCGCGCGCCAAGCCGGTTGCGGCTAGTGACGGCGCTATCAGATCGGTCGGGAGGCTATGGTTGCTTCCTAATGCATCTGTCGACAGCTTCTTTGGCGACCGCCGTGGTGACAGATTCGCCATGGCTTGAGCAATGCTGTCGCGTGACCCGCCTCTGTTGCGGTGCGTCGGCCACCGTGCTGCCTCGCTAGTCTGCTGTGCCACGCTACTGAAAGAACTGCTCGCAGTCGTGTATGCAGAGCCGCCGGTCGGTCCGCCCTCGGACTGAGAGCTGGTGGAGGCTGCAACAGCTAGCGGAGGGCTCGCGCTCTCGCGCTCAGGGGCCGCTGTCGTCGCAGACGGATGCAGTATGTCGCTGCTCGAGGCTCGGTGTGGCCATGTCGGGTGCGCCGATGCGTCATAGTCGTGCGGAGCTTGAACAGTGATTGATGGCAGCACAGCAGGCTGGCTATTAGTACGGCTGTGAGAGGTTGCTTCTGCTGTTTGCCTCCGCCGACCCCCAAGAAACCCCGCGGCTCGCTTTACGGGTAGCCTGCTGAACCGGGAGGGAGGCCGTTCGCTCTCGGTGGCGCTGCCACTGTCCATGCCAGGTGTGGGCGTAGCACTCCTGCTCTCAGGAGTCGCTTCCTCATCTAGCCGCTGGTTGTATGTTTTGTTGGTTATCATGCCTCCCCAGGGCCTGCTTGGCTCGGGCGCCGTGCGGGTCCGCGCTTTGCGGCGGAAGATGGATGCAATTCGCTCCATGTTGCTGCTCGCTGCAAGAGGCTCTGTGGAGGACCTTTCTGGCCGAGCGAAGGCCGCACTCGTCGTCGTCGACTGCGAGTCCACAGATGTCCTCGTCGCTGACGGCGGGTCTGACATGAAGGTTTGCCACTTTGGCTGGTCGCTCGCGGGTTGCTGTTCGGAGCTTTCAGCGGCGGGGTCTTCGGCGACGGCAGTGCGGCCAACGCCGCTCCATATGGGCGCCGTCGCCGAGACAGGAGTTTGCTGGGTGGATGTGGAGTTGAGGCTGAACACTGTAGTCGGTGACGTGATTGCCGTCTCGTTTGTTGTTGTCGTAACGGCCGACGCCGACGTCTGGTCGACGCTGCGGCGTGCGGTGGACGACCACCGGGTGAAGCTCGAGTTCGACGCGCGCGGGTCGAGGGTGGGCGGGTGGTCGCCGAACTCAAAGCTGCTGTTGAGCAAGGGCGTGGCACCTGGAGTGGCGCTGCCTCCGGTGAGGCCCGAGCTGGGCCGCGACACAAGGGACGCTCGGGCTGCGCGGCGGTGGTGGGCCGAGGAGCTGGCGCTGATGGGCTGGGCGGCGGGCTGCGAGCGGTGGCGCTCAGGCGACTCTGGGATGTCCATGGCGGAGTCTATGCGCTCCATGTGGGTGACGTCGCGGCGGACATCGGTCTTGTCGAGCGACCAGAGGCGGGAGAGCCGGGCGATGTTGAGGGTAGGGGCCATGGGGCCGAAGCTGCTGGGGCGGGAGGAGCCAAAGCCCGAGACCGAGTCGTGGGTGGACAGGGAGGTGTCGTAGTAGCGGGAGCTGGCGGCATCGCTGAACAGTCTGGAGGTGGAGCTGAGGGTGGAGTCGCTGAAGAGGCGGCTGCTGCGGCTGTGGCGCGAGTGGGAGTCGCTGTGCTTTGCGGAGGCGGCGCTGTTGCTGATGGCGGAGGCGGAGGTGGCGAGGAGCGCGTTGGAGAGCTTTATGTTGCTGCTGTAGACGCCGGTGCTGGCGTCGTCGTCGATGTCTGAGCTCTCGCATGAGGACGAGGAGGGGAACTGCTCGGAGAAGCCGTCGGAGGAGCCCGAGTCGTTGGCCTTGGGGCCGTCGTCCTCTTCCAGCACAGCCAGCTTGATGGCCGCGCCCACCGACTGTATGGGCATGGGTCTAGGGAACGCAGCTGTGAGGCCGGGTCCTAGGGTTGGCACATTGGCGGGGGGTGTGTCGGGGTGGCGGCGGCGGTGTGTGGGCGGTGGCGACGGCGGCGAGCGGGCAGGGTGCGTCGTCGGGTCTGAGCTAGTTTCTGTTCCTGGACGGTGTCTCAGGATGTCTGGGTGAGGGTGGGGGGGTGACGGGGGCCGAGGGGTGGCGGCGGTGGTGACGGCGACGGAGACGTGACGGCGACGGTGAAGGCGACGGTGAAGGCGACGGCGACGGCGACCTGTTGACGGCGGCGGTGACGGCTTCAGGAGACGGACAGACAGAACTGGCGCAGCCTTCGGACGCGTCCGGACGTCCACGGGCAGCAGGGGCGAGCAGCGGCCGGGCGAGGTCCTGGAGCCGGCGAGTCGGTGGCGTGCAAGGCCGGCCTAGCGTCGCGAGAACATCACCGCTCGCTCCTAACAATACAGCGGTCGTGCATGGGGTCAGGCAAAAGAAATGAAATTAACAAATGCGCGGGGGACGAGGGGGCGGGGAGCGGCCGGCGGACGGGCCAGCTGGTCAGGGGCGGCCGACGGTGCCGGACCGGACGTGGGACTCCCTCTCAGGCGCCCGCCCGACGGCCTCTGCCTCCGTCCCGGCCACCGACGGCCCCGACCGCCGCCGGCCCGGCCCCCGCCTGGGCTGCGTCGCAATATCACGCCAGCACATAATTACAGCACCGCGCCGCGATGGCTTAATCAAACACAGCGCGGGTGGCGCTCGCGGCCAGAACATGTGAGACCGGCATTGGCATTTAACCGTGGGCGGAGGCGGCGGCCGGGGCCTCCGGGGCGGGGTCCCGGGCCGGCACGGCTAGGCTGGATCAGGCTAGCCGCCGTTGGCGGCAGTAGCGGTTTTTTGCTTTTTGGCCCTCGCTCGCCCCTCGCTAGCGCCGCCCATCTCGCTCCCGGGCCCGCCGGCGGCGCCGGCCCCGCCCAGGCACGCCGCAACGCTCACAGGCACACGCTGAGCGCTTGACAGTCGGGTCATTCTTTGATCGACAGGCCACATGGTAGCGACGCGCTGCACACCCTCCATTGTTCAGATTCCCGAAACGGCAGAGCAAAACACACGCCGAGTGCTCGCAATGCAGCTTTTGCACAAGCACAGCGACGCGCAGCGACCCACAGAATATTTTCGCCTATGCGACGCATCGGGGTTTTTTTTTTGTCCCGCCGGACGTCGCCGTGGCGACGCGCCGACGCGCCGTCACGTGCGCCGTGCGGCGGCAGCGTCCTCACTCCGACCCATCACGTTCGTGAGGTTAGGGTTTACCCCGTACCGTTTCACGTAGAGGCTCCGGAACGAGAAGGGAGGACAGCTTCCCCTTGACTATTACTGTATTTCCATTGAGAAGTACGGTTGTAATTAGTCTGGTTAAGGAAGCCTTGATCTCTAAACGTTCAATTTGGCTGAATTGCCCCGTGTACTACCACAAACTCTTAGAGCGGTCTAATCGACAAATCCAGCGGCAACTATGGGACCAAAGGGCAAAAGCAGAGTTGCGGCTGCGGGCCACTCCAGCTCGGAGGAAGCGTTGTCTGCGGAGGAATCCGCCGAGTCTCTCAGCGGCATTCGCATCGGACGTGGCACGTTTGAGGATCGTCTGAATGAATTCATCGACGCTCAATTCAAGATGATGGAGGAGCAGCGAAGCTATATGAAGGCCACGGACGATCTACTGAAGGCCATTGACTCCAGGCTCAACGGTATGCACAGCATGCTCTTGGAACTGTTGCAGAATCAAGCCCCGGCCGACCAGAAGGCCGACTCGGTGCCTGCCGTTGCGGCGGACGAACAAGAGGATTCGGTGAAATCGGACCTGGATCACGAGTCTACCGTCACTCCTCCAACTTCTGACGAGGAGAGCGAGGACGATCGCCGCAGGGATGAGGTCAGTAACCAACCCTTCTTGGCCACGAGCGCTGGAGCGAGTAGGTTGTCCACTCCGGTGCCGGTAAAGCCAAAGGTCATCGTACCGGCAAGGGTTCCGGAACCCCCGAAGACAGGACGGTTCACCAACCGTCCCGGGGATCCGTACCGCACTTTCGAAGATCCTGAAGGGCAAGACTTTGCTCTCAAGGGATTTGTCGATCTGGACACGTTGCGATCATGGGGAATCTACACGTCTGAGGCGGAGTTCGAGGCCGAGAACCCGGACTTCCGCCCCAGCATCAAGGGCCTCGGCTCGACTCAACCGGGCCTGCGTATTGAGGCCCCGGAAAAGGTGTCTTTTCGTCTGGTTTTTCAGATCCTCGCAGTTCAGCAACACTGTATCTGTTCAAGAATTCCGTTCTCCAAGTGGGGCCAAGTGGCGATTCAGCACATGGACGAGAACCACGAGGCCTACGACCTCGGCCCTTGGCACAACGACTGGTTGACAGTGGTTGAGCTATGCCTCTTGCATATTAACGTCGCACAGATGCTTGACCACCGTATCAAGGCATTAATGATGTTGGAGCCGACCGTGGGTTCGCCGGTCGCGAGATTCTTGTGCACATATCGCTACATCGAAACCAAAATCTCGCCCGATCACCTGTCATTTACGGCCCGCCGCAGTATGCTCATTGGAAGATTGGTGAACAAGGTACCGACTTGGGTGTATGAAGCGGAACTTACGACACCTTCAGGGACGATGGAGGAAATGTACTCGCGTCTCTTTAGTAGAGTTGGCTTCCAGACATGCGCGATACAAAACGAATCTCTGACGTACCCGGAGGGCGAAGAACTCATCCGGGCACAGTTGTCCCACGCCCTGCCAAAGCAGTCCAAACCTACCACTACTCTGGCGTTCGAGTTTCAAGGAGAACAATCAGGCGGCCAGGTGGAGTGCTACTTTTGTAAGGGTCCTCACTATATGAACACATGCCAAGATTTCAAACTGGCCCAGGCTCAGGCCATTCGCAAAAACAGCCGCAGAGGCCAAGGCGTCGGCAGCTAGAGCTCACGTGCACCGGATGGCAGGCCGAATAAGAGCCGGCCCGGACCGCAAGGTGGCCCGCCACAATCCCTAGAGGCGGCGTGGTGGTAATGGTCCCGGGAGCCAGAACCACCCAGCTCGCCGTGTAAATTTCCACCAGATGGACGAACAATGCGATGATGACAGCTACGACGAAGCGAAGGACACGACCCACGACGTGCCGGCGGAGGACAACAATTGGGAGCCGACCTTCAATTCTGAAGAGAGCATGGCGCAGGGCGAGTCTTTTTTGAGGCTCAGCGTCGGCGACGGGCGCTACTCGCCTGTTGCAGTCCCGACCTACAGCCGATTTTATTCGACGTTTTGTCGGCTGTAGCTATGGTGTCCGAAAAATGCGTACTACGGTTGCCTACTGGCTAATAAGTCTCTCAAGATGATCGAAGCCCTGTCGCTGATGGACACTGGGGCGGAGAGCAACTATATTAGTCAGTCGCTAGTTCAGCAAGGCGGATTTGAGGTTGAGTCAGGACTCTAGTGTGGCTATTAAGATGGTCTCTATGATTATTGAAAGACACGACTTCCCACACCAGATCATTACAGACAATGGAGCAGCGTTTACGAGTCGTGATTTCAGTCGTGCTGTGGCAGCCCACAACATTAATCACCACACGACGACTCCGTATCACCCGCAGACGAATGGGAAGTGCGAAAGGGTCAACGGTATCTTCAAGGCTAATCTGTATCGCGTGATTGCCGACAATTCCGGCGACACTCCAAGCAAACAAGTCAGCTTGGCTCTACATTGGCAAAGAGTTCGGAGGAACCACACCGGATATTCGCCTTTTTATTTGGCGTAAGGTCTCCCAATCTGATGAGAACCGTGAACCAGCCCCAGATTACACTGAAGAACCTTTCCCCGAGATGGAGAAGGAAGCGGTGAGCGCCTGACTCGTGGAGTTGATACTCTTCGCAAGACTCGCGAGGCTGTCAATTCGCGGAAGGTGCAGACGGCTGAAGCCCGTGCCTTGGTCCGCTAGGAACAGGCCATCACTCGTCGCTTCGACGTGGGGGAGTATGTGATCCGGCGGGTGGCGAAGAAGAACAAAGCGGACCAGGCTTTTGACGGTCCCCACCGTGTCATTGGTGTTTACGGAAACAACGTTCACGAATTGGAAAGTAGACCCGGCAAACCATTCAAGAACAAGTTCAGCAGAGACTTATTGCTACCAGCTTACATGAGAGATGGCAATCTGGTGATGTCTGGAACATACCAAAGTCGCCGCTTGTTGTTGGATGAACGACAGCGTTTGGCTGCCGCTGTTCCGCGGGAGCTCAACGTGGGGGAGGAGAGGATGGTTGATTTGAAGGTTTTACGTCGTGCAGGACAAACCTCATCTTGAACGTCAATCCTCCTCCCGGGTCCATGTTATATAAGCTCGGAAGTAGAAGGAGGGGAGGGCAACTTCCCCTTGACTAGATATCCCCTTGACTAGATATCGATTATTACTGCGTTTCATTTAAGTACGGTTGCAATTCGTCCAGTTAGGGAAGCCCGGATCTCTAAAGTTTCACCCTCCGCCGCATTGTGCAGGCGGCGCCATTATCCGCCGCTCACCGCATGCGGCTCTCCGGCGTCCGACGCCGCGCCGTGCGGCGCGGCCACTGCGGCGCACATCGCTACCGCCGACACCTCGGCGCTATGCGGATCCTGAGGAGAAGAGCGGCTAAGAGCGCCGAGCCCGACGCTCATCAGGCCGCCGAGCGCGAGCCGGCAGCCGCCGCGCGACGCGCCTCGGCCAGCTCGGACGCCGGCACCCTCTACACGCCCGCCCTGCGGCCGTCCCGGTCACACGACAGCTACGCCAGCGACGCAGCGACAGTGTACGGCGCCAACACCCTCGCCCGGCACGTGCTGCCCATCTACGCACGCCTGTTCAAGTCCGGAGTCACGGTCTACGACTCGGACGACGCCGCCGCCCAGCACCTCAAGCACAGGAAGGGCAGCGCTTCGCGGAGCCAGAGCGCCTCGCCGAGCAGCTCCGCCGCCGTGTCGCCGGCCCAGAGCCTGCAGACCGACTTCGTCCTGCAGACCTACGTTCCGGCCATGAACCCGTTCAGCAGGTCCAAGACCCCCTACATGGTGCTCTACTACCCCGCGCCCGGCCGCGACGACCACGCCGTGTTCTGCACCGTGTGGCAGGAGATCCGCGATATTAACGAAATAAAGTATACGTTGGAACTGTCTGACGAGGCTCAGCGCGACGGCATGGCCGCCCAGCCGACAGTGGAGATGCTCAACCGGGGCGACAAGAGAGTCACGGATGTCTCGTACAACGGGCGCAGTCTGCGCTGGCATGGCACGACAGGCGTAGCTTCTACCTTTGGCTCGGGCTTTTTCCAGCTCAAAGACGCGGCTGACCCTCGCCGCGGCCCCGAGCCCAGTCTCGTGCCGCCCCTGGCGATGTACAGCTCAAAGTCTAAAGGCATCCCCCTGGCAAAGACACGCAAGGTCGGTGAGTTTGTAGTGTTTGAGACAGCGTACGACATGGAGAGGATTGTGGTAGCCATGGGTCTGGTCCTGCGCGAGCAGGAACAGCGCAAAAACACTGAAACCGCCCCACGGAAAGGCAACCTGGTCACTGCAATGATGCTCTGAAGGTGATGGCATGGCATTTGAATAAATAACCTACTAGTACAAGACTGGCTTCTATGCCAGGGAGGTAACCGTCACTGTGCCGGTCGTTGCGGTCACGTAGTCCGTGACAGTGACAGTGGTGGTCGTGGTGGGCTCAGGGGTGGCGCCCCACGTGAGATCGCTGAACCAAGTGCACGTCGAGTACTGCTCGACGTCAAAAGTGTCTGTAAGGGTATCTGTGTTATCCGCAGCGCCACTGGTAGGGGTATCCGTGATCCTGGCAGCCTGTTCCTTGGCGAAAAGCACGGCCCCCTGTGTTAGCAACGTCCAAGGGATGAGAGAGAGCGACTTCTATTAACCATTAGATTCATAGCGACATAAGACACACAAAATGATTCTAGGCTGTGGTGGATGCAAATGCAGTAGTAGTGTTCGAGTAGAAGATAGAAGACGAGACGAGGGACGGGCGAGAGGATGAGGGCGAAGAGCTGATACTCACACTCCGAGTTTCCGTCGCCTGCTGCAGGAGGCTGCTGAGCAGGATGTCCGCGCTGTTTGTTAGCGTGCTGTTGCCACTGTTCGACGGCGACGGTGCAGATGCAACCGACGACGTCAACGGAGCCGCGCCTGACGTTGGCGACGTGCTAGGCGCGGCTGTGGTGCTGTTCAGCGCTTGAGCGCTCGTGGACAGCACAATAGAGCTGCTGCTGGACACGATCTGCGTCGTGTCGACCGCGCTTGTGCTGTTTGCAGCGCCTGACGGCCTCGGTAGAGACGACAAGGTGGCGTTCACCGAAGAGCTCGGTCGAGGCAGAGACGACGAAACTGCGTCCACCGAGGAGCTCGGTGACGCGGCCGTGGTGGCTGTTCCGTTGACAGGAACAGTAGTCGGCAACGCCGTTCCACTCACAGGAAGAGTTGTCGGCAACGCCGCGGTCCCGTTCGCGGGGGCGGATGTCGGCAACGCCGTTCCATTGAGAGGAGCCGACGCCGACGACGACACCACCACTGAGGCCGTCGCGTTGATTGTCTGCTGCTGGCCGGGAGTAGGTGTGACAGTCTGCGTGCGAGCTGTGGTGGAGTTGCCATAGATCGGAGACAGTGAGTTCGTCGTAGTCTGGCGGCGCGTCGTGGTGGTGCTCACGCCAATCAGGATTGTGTCCACGACGATCTGGCCGTCCCGGGTGACAGTTCTGTAGATGGTCTCCAGGTTTGTGGCGACGCCTGTAGGGGTCGTGTACACCGTCACGACAGGTGTGTCAGCAGTGGCTGTCTCCGTCTCGTAGATGTAGCTGTCGACATAGGTAATGTCGTCTGCCGTCGAGACTGCACTGGTGCGAGGAGAAGTTGTCTTGCTTGTCTCTGTGGCGTGCTGCTGTGGCTGAGAGGGCTCCGACTTGGTGGCCGAGGCCTTCGACTCGCTGCTCGCGCGGGTGGTCGAGAGCTTCGAGTCGCTGGTCGCAGCGTCGGAAGCCAGCGGCTTCGACTCGCTGCTTGCAGCACGAGTGGCGGTCGAGGAGCTCTCTTGGCTGGCAGGCCGCTTGGTTTCAGCGGCCTTCGTGGAGTTATCGGTGGAGGCATCAGTCGCCTTAGGAGTCTCAGCGGACTCGGATGGCGTCTGTGCGCTATCGGGGTTCTTGGGAACGTCGGTGCTCTTGGGACCGGTGTTTTCGGGGAGAGCAGGCCCAACGGGGCCGACGGTGACGGTCTTGTTGTCGTCGGAGCCGTCGACGTTCACCCGCGAGTAGGTCGCAGGGGAGGGCAGGACTGGCTGCGCGCTGGACGGGTAGCAGTCAGTGCCCTCGACATAGACGGTGACAGTGATGTGGTCTGGGTCCTGGTACCAGGCCGGCGGTGGAGGCAGCTCCCGCTTGTGGTGTGGGGCTGGAACGGGCTTTGCGATGCCGCTGCCAACGACGAACGCGATTGCGCCGAGAAGAGTCCCGGAAACCATTGCGCTGCGTCTTGTGTGGGGCCTCCGGCGTTGAATGAGTGACTAGGAGTTAGGGGCCGGGAGCTAGGGCCGCTAGTGGACTTGATAAAGGTGCGAGTTGAGGAGGAGGCTGAGGTGAGGGTGGGGATATTATATAGAGATTGGAGGAGGCGGCCGAGACTTGCGTCCGTAATGGGCCGCTGTGCAGCCACAATGGCGCACTTGGCGGGCCATTTCGGCGTGATGGCCATGCCGCCGCCCTGTGTTGGCAGGCCCCTGCGCGATTGACGTCTGCGCGCTAGGGCGTTGCTTCCGCATTGAGACAATGGGGGGCTGGCTGGTGTACGCTCTGGGCGGGTGGCGTCGTGGGCCCTACCACAAAAAACCTGGTGGCTGGCATCATATGAGGACAAGTGTGTAGGAGGCTGGCTGGGGTGTGCACTATCTTGCATGGTGCTGCGGCCGTAATGCAAGATCGGTGGGTCCCAGTAAACCTAAATTTGCGCGGCTGGCTCTGTTTTGGAAAAGGCAAACTATGCAGATCCCCTGCGCGCGCTCCGATTCGGGGCTCGACCTTCCTTTTCAGGCAGCCAGACTGCCCTTTTGGGCGCAACGCGCATGCATTCAGGGCATCGCATTGAGGGCAGATCCCGAGCAAGTGCAGCCGTGGGCGTCAAACGTCATCCGGGCGGTCCTATTGTTTCGTCCAAGTCAAACGGCGCAGCACGTCCCTGGTCCGGCCCCTTGCCACTGCATGCTCGGCGGCGTGTCAGTCCCCGCAAACCGGGGCGCCCAGCCCCAGTCCGGGTAGGACCAGGCTGTTTGCTACGTCCCCGTCAGATCCTCGACCAGAGTACCTCAGGGACGCGGCCGTTTCGATACGGATCTAGTCCCGATCGACGTCTGAGGCTGGGTGCCCTCGGTGTTTCGGACCGATTGTCGCCTCGGATCGCGATGGCGAGGCGAGGACCGCCCACGGCAGGGCCAATTAGAGGCGTGCCCGACACTGTTGCGACGATTGCTGGCACGACGAACCCCGCCCGGCGTCGGCTAGCGTCTGTTCCGCGCTGGCGGCCGCGGCTATGTGGCACACACCACGCCATAGGCAGTGATGTTGGCGATTGCCGCGTAGCAACCGCCAGCTGCTCTGAGAACGGCCCGGAACGCACGCCGTGGCCACGGGCATTCCGTTCGCCGTTGGAATTTCCGCACGAGGTGGACCGGCGGCGGCATTTCCATGCCTCAGGTGCGCCGGCGATGGCTTTTCCGCGCCATCGAGGTGCGCCGGCGGCGGCTTTTCCGCGCGATGGAGTCCACGTCGAGGCGGACACCGGCGGCGCATTTCCACGCCATCGGCACGGCGCGCTGGAGCGGGGTGCGCCGCCGTTGCCGCTAACGAGCTACGCTGGCGGAGTACTGTCCGCAGCGTGCTGTAGTCAATCTGGCCATACTGTAGTCTGGCGCACGGGCGCGACGGCGGTTGTAGAGACGCCTGAGGTGGCGTCCGAGCACGTCGCAGACGGGACGTCCATCCTCGGACACTAGCACGTAGCACGTAGTACGTCGTAGAGCTGTAGCACGTCGCAGACTCGGAGCAGCGGGCTGTAGTACGTCACCAGGCCGGCAGAGACAGACACCAGACAGACCGTCCAGCCGGCAGAGACAGACACCAGACACCGTCCAGCCGGCAGAGACAGACACCAGACACCGTCCAGCCGGCAGAGACAGACACCAGACACCATCCAGCCGGCAGACACTCCCTCCGGCAGAGACTGCAGCAACGATCGCCGGCGGACGGCGTCGGCGACGCCCGCGGTCACGTGAGCCGCCAGCCGGTACGCGGCTACGGCCGGCCCGGACAACAAGGACAAACCAGGGCCCTGGCCGGCGATACCCCGGCTCGATCGCGGCCCGCACGGCGGCCCTCAGCCACCGCCTCGACGGCCGCCCCGCGTTGCTATTTCTGGCCGAGCCGGAAAAACGACGCAAAAAAATGCCGGGTTATGGGGGCCGGTCATAATGGCGTCCCTGGCTGCCGGCAGCACGGCGTCGATCATGACATCAGGGCGATGTCGCCTCGGGGCCCGTTGCCGTGCCGCCGGCGGCACCCCGGCGTTTCGTGTCAAGCCCTTGTCGGGTGTGCGACGGCAGTGTCGCATCAGGCCACGGGCGTGGCCCAGAGCAGACGGCACGCTCGGCCAGGCCGCCGGCGACGGCTGTGCCGGGTCTCAGATGGCCGTGTCGGGGCTGCACGGCTGTTTACGGCTGAGACGGGCGCCTCGAACGGCGGACCTAAAGGCCGGACCTAAAGGCCGACCGCCAGACCTAATGGCCACACCCAAGGCCCCAGCAGAGCCGCCGCCTCAGAACCACGTTCCTGATCGAACGGAAGCTGGCCGCTGCAGGGCGTCCAGACGAGCGACGGCGCATTCTTGACTCAGACCGCACACGGCCGCCCCTGAGTTTGCAGGCGCACCGTCCGCCTCGCTGTGCATGGCATGGGCTGCTTGTAACACAAGCTGGCGGGCCGGAGCAATGAATGTAGTGGTCGCATGTCACCCGTAGATTGGCTCCTCGGACACCCACATCCCTCCCTTCGCTCGGTGGCTGGCATCGCGGCTGGCGTGCATTAGGTCACCAAACAGGCCACGACCCCCAATGGACAGAGCCAGTGCCACGGCCTGCTCAAACCGTCCTCTGCCCCTGCTCTGACCCACAATGGAGCGAGCGTGGCGCACGCTGGTCGGATCCAGGCCCGCCCCGGCCGACCACAAGCGGGCCTCTGCCCGCGTCAAGCTCTCGCACCATCTGGGCCGGCGCACCCCGCGACACCACGAGCCCGACCACCACGACGACGGCCACGGCCACGTCCACGTCCCACCACCGGGCCCGGCCGGCGTCCAGTCGCCAGCAGCGTCCCCGGCCCTCTCGGACGGACCCTTCCACACAGCCCCCTCGACGCCCCAGCTCGCCGGCGACACCCCGGACACGGCAAACACGGCAAACACGACGGACGCACCCGACACGGCCGACCTCCGCGCCACCCGCCTCACAGCCGTGCCCCCGCCGCCGCTGCTGGCCCCCCAGCAGCCGCCACGCCCGTCCCCGGCGCCCTCTCAACCCTCCCTCGAAGATCCTAACGCAATGTCTCACCATGCACATGCGACGGCCCCGATACCACCGACCAACGACAAGAATAGAACGGACCAGACGGCCCTCGCCACGGCTACCACCTCCCAGTCGCTCGCTACATCCCCTGCGCCCGCCGCTGCCCCCGAGGGCGACGCTACCCCTCGCGCCAGCTCGGACCGGCCCAGCCTCGTCTGCTCTCCGCTGTCCACACCCGACGCCGGCCCGCTGGATGTCCAGAGCGCCCCAGACCCCATGTTCACGGCCCTCTGGGACAGAATAAGCCCCCGTGTCATCCAGGCGCCCCCTCCCTCGGCCGGCGCCCTGCCGGCCCAGCCCCCCGGCCTCTTTGGGCAGTCATCATCGAACAAACCTGTGTTTGGGCAGTCATCATCGAACAAACCTGTGTTTGGGCAGTCATCATCGAACAAACCTGTGTTCGG
>JANJPH010000275.1:0-14048 GCA_030407195.1 [Candida] tunisiensis
CTCCAGAGCCTCCTCGACCAGGCCTGCGCCGAGCGCGACACCCTGCGCCAGACCCTCCGCCGCCGCGGATCCGCCGGCTCGCGTGGCAGCGCCAAGCGCCTCCCCTACTCGGGCGCCGCGTCCTCGAGCTCCGTGCACTCGGTGGCCTCGACCGGCGGCCCCGTCCCGACCGGGCCCAACCTCTCGGCCCCGTCGCTGCTCACCTCGGACGGATCCCCGGCCCCCGCCAACGTGCAGTCGTCCCCCATGACTGGCAGCGTCACCACCCCGAACCTGGGCACCTCGTACGGGTTCGACGCCACCCCCAAGTCGGCCGCCTCGGGCAGCACGCCGGGCACCGCCACCACTAGCAACAGCACCATCGGCACAACAACGTCCCGCCCGCCAGCCAACGCCTCGCCGCGCCGCACCCCCCGACGCATCGACTCGCGGCCCTCCACCCCGCCCGTTCAGGGCCAGTCGGTCTTCTCCCCCAACACACGGCTCGGCCAGCAGCATCTGCTGGAGAAGTCGTTCAACCTGCGCGACGAGGACGAGGCCGAGCTGACCCAGCAGCTCCAGGTCCGCGTCCCGACCGCCAGCCCGCTCAACCGCATCGTCGTGCCCGACACGGCCTCAGAGTCGCCCGATGACGGACGCCAGGACTCGGCCACCACGACCACCTCCGAGTCGATCCTCAATGAGAGCACCGGCCTGGGCGGCCTGGGGTTTGTCGACCCGGGCCCCACGACGCTGGCGCCCTCGTCGGGCTCGTTCTACAGCGCCCGTGCACTGCGCGGCAACTCGCCGCCGTCGCAGCTCAGCCTCAGCAGTCGCAGCACCTTATCGCGGAGCTCCTCGCTCTACGACCAGACCCTCGACGCCTTCGAGAGCCCCGCGCGATCCGGAGTCCTCAACGAGCGGATGGCCGCTTACTCTGACGAGCAGCGCAACGGCGACCGCGCCCAGTCCGACAACCACTCCAAGGTGGCAGCTCGCGGCTACCTATCGCCGAAACGGCCGAGCCCCATCAATGGCCGTCCAGAGTCGCCTGCCTCGCCGTCGCCGCAGCGCCGCGGCGACGGCCAGTCTCGCGGCATGCCGGCTCTGACCCCGACGGACCCTTCGTTCCGACGGTATAGCGGCAACGTGTACTACCCCGAGACGCGGAAGCCGGCCGTCCCGTCGCCGTCGCTGGACCAAGAAGAGCGGCGGCGCAGCATCCCGCTGTTTGTCAAGCCCGAGGAGCTCAGCACCATTCGCATCGAAGTACACAGCTCGCTGCTGGCAGCAAAGAGCAAGAAGGATCCGCCGGTGATACTGTCGGCGCTGGACCGGGCTTCGGGCAAGGAGCTGTGGCGTGTCAGCAAGGACTATTCGTCGCTGGTGGCGCTCGACACGCGCCTCCGACCTACCGTGCAGGGTGGCCTACCACGCTTGCCCGACAAATCGCTGTTCCAGTCCCACGCACCCAGCAAAGTAGACGCCCGCCGACGCGCCCTCACCGAGTACTTTTACTCCCTTGTCAGCGTGCCAGATCTCCCCGCACGGAGTGCTCTGGCCCTCTGCGACTACCTGTCTAGGGACCTCGTCAACCCCATGGACATGCACCTCGGCGAAGGACTGGGACTCGGCACAAAGGAAGGCTACCTGACGAAGCGGGGCAAGAACTTTGGCGGGTGGAAGCTGCGATACTTTGTTCTCGACGGGCCCATTCTCCGGTATTACGACGCACCGCACGGCTCGCTGCTCGGCCAGATCTCGCTCCCGAACGCAAAGATTGGTCGGCAACAGAATGACGAGGATGCACTAGATGAGCCATCTCCTGGGCAGCTGCCCACCCCGAACCCGAATGCCGCCAACGCGGGCCCCGCCAACAGCTCGCGGGCTTTCCGGCACGCGTTCCTTGTGATGGAGCCAAAGCGCAAGGACTCATACACACGCCATGTCCTGTGCGCTGAGAGCGACTCGGACCGTGATGCCTGGATCGAGGCGCTGCTCGAGTATGTGGCGGCCGGCGGCGAGCCGTCGCCGCCCTCTGTGCCTCGTCGAAGCGAGTCGCGCGACCGTCGCTCAATAACTGACGATGCCGGGTCTGAGGCGGCAACCCCGCTGTCTGCCACGTTCCACCGCAAGACAGCATCGCAGGGGTCAGCCGCGGGAAGCCTTGCGCCGCCGATTCCTGAAAAGGCACCACACCATGTGATGTCACCAAAGAAAGTGCGTGCGAGCCCTGCGCTGGATCTCATCTCGCCAACGAACGGTTCGTTCGACCAGCGGTCCATATCTGGCCCTCTTAACGCAACCCCAATATCAGATCTCGGGCGATGGGGTTACAAGAACGCATCCCAGAGCCTCAAAAACCTCGGCGGCCTGCTCAAAGACGAGGGCGAGCCGCCTGAGGAGGAGGGAGTCCCGGCCCGCGATCCGCGGCGCGCAAAGAAGCGCGGCTTCTTCTCGTTCCGGAGTCGCGACGACAACCTCACCACTGCGCTGGGCAGCACACTTGCTGTGGGTGGCAGTGTAGCAGGGGTCGGCACTCCTGCCCTTGACGACAATGGTTCAGGGAGTGGCGAGGACGACGGCATGCGAGTGAACAGTGCCTCCCCCGACCAGCGTGGTTTCGAGGAAGGCTCTGACCGTGTCTTTGGGGCACCGCTTGCCGTAGCAGTTGCGCATAGCTCTCACCTGGTCGGCTCCTATCGCGTCCCCTCGATTGTGTATCGATGCTTGGAGCTCCTCGACGCGCGTCAGGCGTTCTACGAGGAGGGCATCTTTCGGCTGAGTGGCGGTACGTCGGCGATCAGGGCATTGCGCGACCGGTTCAACACAGAGAAAGACGTGGACCTGCTCAACAGCGAGACGTACTACGACATCCATGTGGTGGCGTCGCTGACAAAGAGCTATCTCCGGGAGCTTCCAACCGTGGTGCTAACGACTGCGTTGCTGCCCTATTTCAGGGCTGCCCTGGAATGGGAAGACCTTCGCGCCAAGGTGCTAGAGATGCGCCGACTTGTGCGGGAGCTCCCCGTCGAGAACCGTGACCTCCTGGCGGTGTTGTGCGGGATGCTTTGTCGCGTGATTGCCAATTGCGAACACAACAAGATGAACCTCCGCAACGTGGGAATTGTGTTCTCTCCTACGCTCAACATACCCGCGTCGGTTCTGATTTTGTTCTTGACAGACTACGACTCGGTGTTTGGCGACCAAGACGTGGATGAAACACGACCGCGTCAGCACTTTGACTTCCCGAGCCCGCTCGAGGCGTGACGGTATTTATGATAAACGACTGTAACATAATGGAAATGCATTTTACGAACTACAACTGTGCCCGCTCCTCTGTCGACTGGCGCGGGTTCACGGGCTGCTCGGCGCGACGCTGTTTGAGCACGTTTTCTATGAAGACCTCGCCGGCCTTGTAGGACGAACGCACGAGCGGCCCAGACGCGCAGTACAGGAAGCCCATGTCCATGGCCGCCTTGCGGTACTTCTCAAACGTCTCAGGCTTGACGTACTCGACAACCTTGAGGTGACGGCGTGTAGGTCGCATGTACTGCCCAAACGTGACAATATCCACGTCGCACGAGCGCAGCTGCCGGAGCGCGTCCATGACTTGCTCCTCGGTTTCGCCAAAGCCAAGCATAAGCGAAGTCTTTGTGATCAAGCCTGGCTTCGCCACTTTGGCGTGCCGGAGCGTGCTGAGCGACTGCTGGAACGTTGCGCGGCGGTCGCGCACGTACGGTGTGAGCGCCTCAACCGTCTCCACGTTGTGTGCGTAGACGTCGAGGCCCGAGTTGGCCAGCACCGCCACCTGGTCCAGATCGCCCTGGAAATCGCCGCCCAGACATTCCACGAGAATGTGCGGCGCCTTCTGCTTGATTCGCCGCACTGTGTCGGCAAAGTGAGCTGCGCCGCCATCGGGGAGGTCGTCGCGGTCGACGGTGGTGAGCACAACATAGCCGAGCCCCCATCGCGCAATGGCCTCGGCGGTGTTCTCGGGCTCGTGGGGGTCGAGCGCGCCGGGGTTTCGGGACGTCTTGACGGAGCAGAAGCGGCAGCCACGGGTGCAGGTGTCGCCCATCAACATGATAGTGGCGGTGGCCTTGCTCTTGTCGCTGCCGCCCCAGCACTCGCCGATATTTGGACACCGGGCCTCCTCGCACACTGTGTGCAGGCCGAGGCCGCGGAGATCGTCCTTGATCTTGTGGTAGTTGGTGCCCCGGGGCACCTCTGTCTTGAGCCACCGCGGGAGCTTTTTGTTCTTCTCGGCGGCCTGCTGGGCCCCGGACAGCACCGGATCAACAGGCGCAAAGTTGGCGGCGCGCCGTGACACAAAGTCAGCGAACGAGGGCCCTGTGTTGAGGGCGTCGCTGAACGATGTTCGCCTCCGTCTGGCCGGGGTCTTCTCTGGGGTCTTTGGCTCCGGCTCCGGCGTTCCTCCGAGCGACGCCAGCCCGCGCACGAGCGGGCCGCGGGCGAGCGACGGCACTGCCTTGCTTGTACTCCTGATCATGGCTCTGCTACGCCGGCCGCTGTCTGATGGTGGTCGTCTTTTATGTCAAATCGCCGCTTTTACCCGGTGATTTTGGTCACGTGACTGACTCGGTGATGGTCACGTGGCAAAGGTCACGTGGACGGTACACGTGACAGGACCTCATGGTGGCAACACCGTGCTGAACATATAGTGGCAACACCGTGTTGAATACATGTGGCAACATAGTGGCAATACCGTGTCAACCATAGTGAGCATGAAACATATAGTGGCAAACCATGTTAAATATATAGTGGCAACACTATGAAACATATAGTGGCAAACACCCGCAACGCCCTTCGTAACACGTCTCACTTTGCAGTCACGCCCTGAGCCGGCCAAACAACCCCCGCTTGGGCTTCTTGTACTCGGAGCACGCCGCAAAGTCGCCGTACACGTTGGCCCCGTCCGAGTCGTCCTCCGAGTCCTCGGCAATGCCCGACGACGAGATCGAGGTAGAGCTGACGGCCGACAACGTGGCGTGCAGGTCCAGCGCGGAGCTGCACGACGAGTTGCTGCGCTGGAGCTTGCGTGCCTCGCGCGCCCTGTCGACGGCGCGCTCGCCGAGCACCGGCGACGGCTGCAGCATGGTGTAGACAGGAGCAGGCGGCGCCGAGCGCGGCTGCTCGTACATCTTGACCGAGCTGGAGCTGCCCCACGCTGCCGGCGGGTTGCGCACGCGCGTGGTACGGCTCGACGTGCGAACGCGGTGCGGGCTCTTGGCAGGGATCCGAGGCGCCACCCCGAACCCCGTCGCTGGGGCTGGCGGCGTGGGCGGCGTGGCGTAGGCACTGAAACCCGACGTGCTCAGGTAGCTGTCCGAGCTGTCGGCCTTGTCCACGGTGGGACAGACGTCGCTTTCCGGGGACGTGGGGATAGTCGACGCACTGGACGCCACAACGGACACTGTTGTGGTGGTGGTGCAGCTCGAGCCCTGCCGCGAGAGCGCGCCGCAGTCGTCTGGCACTGGGGTGGAGGCTCCCGAGCTTTCCCGGATGGAGTATATCTCGTGCAGTCCTGGTTGTTGGCTGTCGCGTGGATGGCTGTAGTTCTGGTAGTTACGGGCGTAGCTGCTGCGCCGGCTGCTGCCCTCGAGGGCGGCCATGTTGTGTCGGTGGACCGAGGAGACGTCCTCGGTGGAGCGGATGGCCGAGTCGAGGAGCTCTTCGAGTTCAGGCTTGGAGGGGTCCATCTTCTCGATGGCGCGATGGATCATGGCGAGGTCCGCGGCGATGCGGTCCCAGTCGTATATGGAGGCTTGCGACGCGTTGCGACTGCGTGGGTATACTTGGTTGGTGTGGGGGATGTGGTCGTGGTCGGGGTCGTTGCGTTCGGGTGGCGGCGACGGCAGCAGCTGGCCCATGGAGCCCTTTCGGCTCCTGAGGCTCATGGTATCGACGGCGGGGTCGGCTATTGTTTCTGACGACAGCAGCAGGCTGTTGGCGTGGGTGTGGTTGGTTGGCCATGCGTCGAATATCTCGCTCTCTCGGCTGCGGGGCGAGACGGCCGAGTCGAACCGTGGCAGGGGTCGTGCTGGAGGTGGCGAGTTGTTTGTTCCGATGCCGGTGGTCTGGAGGCTGTGGGAGCGGGTCAGGGGCACTGTGGCGGTTGAGTAGTCGGAGATCTTGAGGGCACGGGGCCGGTTGATGGCCATGTGGCGGGCCATGGATGTTGCCGCCGCGTCCGAGTGGTGGCGGGTGGCGGGACGGCGGGGGTTAGGCGGAGCAAAAGCGTAGGCGACGTCCATGGTGGACTCCTTGGTGTTGAACCAGCTCCTGAGGCTCTCGTCGGCGGCGGGAGCCGCCGGCTCGCGTGAGCCTGCGATGAGCGGCAGGGAGGTGGCCTGCTTCAATGGCTTGCGGAAACCAGGCATGGTGGCAAACAGCAACAGGTAGGTTCTTTAAGGGAGGGGTACGAAAGGGGCACCCGGGGGACGTATATATTTAAGACCAGAGGCCAAATGGACATTTTTCCATTTGATCACCGGTCTAGGCGAGAGGTAGATCCGGTACTGTAGCTACAGCATTCACCGTACCACGAGGTACTTGCTTTTGGACGGTGCCCCGCCCCCGCCAAACTCTAAAAAGCGGCGAACGCGCCGCGACCGGTGCTCTGGTGTGCCTTTCGGCTCGAGCCTGGCGCAGTGGTGCGATAATCCGATGCGCGGCAGCCTCGGGAACTGATCACCGCTGCGCGGACAAAAAGCGGGAGGTGGTGGGCGGGCCGCTCTGACTTGGCAGAGATAGAGGCTGGGGCCCTCGGCGAAGGTCGAGCGTGAACACAGATCGGCCGTGACTCAGATGCCTACGGGTCTTACTTTGTTTGGACGCGGGGTCTTGGAGCTGGTCTCACCTGTGTGTAGAGCATGCTGCGGTGTGGTCAACACAAAAAAACTAGCCGAGCGCAGCCCCCATGCGCTCAATGGCCCGTCCGGCAGCGCCTCGGACAGGGGGGCCGGAGTCGGCTCGTTCCTGGTCGGCGGCCGGCGACAGGCTGCGCGCGGCCGCCAGCGCCCGCTCCGCGTCCCGATTTGCCAGGCCGGTACTTGGCCCGCAAATGAAACGGGTAGCCAAGGCACAGCACGGGCACTACGACACTGTGCCCGCTGTTTACGATTGATACGCCTGCACGAGTGCTCGGTGCGGTGACACCGGCAATAGAGTTGCATCGCAAAATACCACTTTGGCCATGAAATGGCCCTATTGGGCCAGGGGCGTCTGTAGCGGGGTTGCTCGCGACGCGGGCAGCCGTGTAGGGCTTGGGGCCTCTCGTAGTTGTTTGCGGCCTGCTTCGTGGGCCCTGCTGCCGTGCGAGGGGCCCTGGCCGCCCTACGGGCCCTGACGGCCCATCGACCTGAGCGCTAAGACATGGGGTACATGCCAGGGCATCGGAACGATCATAAAGGACAAAGGAGCTGGCGTGTCTTGGACCGGGCGCCACAGCCGTGGCCAGGCTGATGCAGCCGGCGGCGGAGTGGTGGCCACTTGGGCGCGTCGGGGCCGCAGGGTGGCGGGTGGCCGGCCGACGGCGCTCACGCGACCGTTGCGTGGCAGGCCGTCAGTGAACCCCGGCCGATGAGTGGGCCGTGTCTCAGTCGGCTACCATTGTTGAGGCTAGGCTGGCGGACCCCGGTCGGCGGAACGGGGAGTAGACGATGTACAGGCTGTAACGGAAGTAGCGGACAGCGGACAGCGGACAGCGGACGGGCAGCGGACGGGCGGACGGACAGCGGACAGAGCTACGTACCGGCCGGGCAGGACGGCACGGGCCAGGACGACGGCCACGGCCAACGCGCCTGGGGGCCACGATAATACCGGGCCGTATTATATTGTTACTAACTACCCCACACAGTGCGTCTAACGGCGACGCGGATTGCTACCGCAACCGACGCGGCGGGGGGGGTGTACCTGCGTGACGTCATGGGGTGTGGTGGGTGGCGAGTGGCGGCTTGGTGGCGGGTGGCGCCTGGCGCCTGGCGGCCTGGTGGCCCTGGCGAGACGCAGGGCGGCGCTCGCCAGCGCTGTGTCCGTCGCCGGCTACGGCTGTCGGTGCCCGACAGCCCGACAGCCGTGCCGGCGGCGTTGCCCGGTGCGACGCGAGCGCCCTGGTAGCGATGCTGGGCCGTTGAGGCGACGCTGGCGGGGGATCGCGCCGGTCGCAGCGGTTCCGCTCTGATCGGAGACAGCTGGGGTAGGCGGCGGCGACGCAGGCTGGCGGCGGTGACGCAATGGCCGCTGGTGGGGCTGCCCACGCACTGTGCAGCGCCGGCCGGCCCACGCCTGTGGCGGCAGGTGGTGCGCAGTCGCTCGTGGTAGAGACGCGCTAGGCTACTGCAGGCGCTGGGCGCGGCCATCGCTGTGGTAGCGCCGCGGGCGGCCACCAGACCGCGGCTTGGCAGCGGCGGGCTGTCACCAGGACCCGCGTTGGTAGCGATGCGGGGCCAGCTGAACGACCCAGATGGTAGCGACGCGGCGAGGCCCGGATAGCATGGTAGCGATGCGATTCGCGGCTGTCTCGGACCGCTATGGTAGCGATGCGCGGCGAGTCTGGACCACCATGGTAGCGATGCCGCGGCTACCCACGGCGCGCAGACCCACTAGCCTATAGCCGACGTCGCCCAGAGCGCGCCGTTTTTCGCCACCTGGTAGCGATGCTTCTCCCGCTGCAAGCGCCGCGCCCACCAACGCCGTGCGCCGCAGGGACGCCCAAACGGCGCCCATGGTAGCGACGCCACGCCAAACGGTCACTGTGCCCAAAACGGCGGCCATGGTAGCGATGCCCCGGCCCGGAGCGTGCAAAAACGCCCAGAAAACCGCAAAACCGGCCGGAAAAGGCGCCAAACCGGCTGCCAAACCCCTCCGCCACCGCCGCCGCCGCCGCCACCGCCTCCTCCACCCGCACCCCCGCCGCCTCACCGCACGGCACGCCCGCTCGTCTCGTCTTGCACTTAGAGGCCGCGCCCGAGGCACGGTTACCCGGGCCCGAGCCGCTTATACCTGCACTTAAAGACCATCGCGACGAGACGGTGGCCGGGCCGGGGTGGAGGGGCGGACGTATATATAGGGCCGTCGGGGGACGGAGGGCCCACGACACACCGCCAGACACCGCCAGGACCCCCGACACACCCACCATGCCGCCTACCACGCTCGACCACCCCGGCTCCGCCCCGGCAGGCCCCTTCCTGCGGTCCCGCGACGTCGCCCTCATCAGCGCCCCCTTCTCGGGCGGCCAGGGCCGCGCCGGCGTCGACGACGGCCCGAAACACCTCATGGACATGGGCCTCCGCGAAAACATCGAGAGCCTCGGCTGGAACGTCGACTTCCCCGGCCACATGAAGTTCCCGGTCCCCGCCTCCGACCCCGACATCGGCCGCATGAAAAAGCCCCGCTACGTCGCCAACGCCACTAGGGCCATATACGACGCCGTCGGCGCCGCGTCCCGCGCCGGCAAGTTCGCCCTCACCATCGGCGGCGACCACTCGATCGCCATCGGCACCGTCGCCGGCGTCCAGGCCGGCTACTCGGACGCGTGTCTGCTGTGGATCGACGCCCACGCCGACCTCAACACCCCGGACGCCACCGACTCGGGCAACATCCACGGCTGCCCCGTGAGCTTCCTCATGGGCCACGCCACGGCCCCCGCCAACCCCGACGACGACGTGTTTGGCTGGGTCCCCAAGTGCATGGACGAGGGCCGGCTCGCGTACATTGCGCTGCGCGACCTCGACGACTACGAGAAAAAGACCATCAAGCGCCTCGGCATCCCCGCCTACACCATGCACCACGTCGACAAGTACGGCATCGCCAAGGTCGTCGACATGGCCCTCGAACGCGTCAACCCCGGCAACAAGCGGCCCATCCACCTCAGCTTTGACGTCGACGCCATCGACCCCGTCTACGCCCCCTCCACCGGCACCCCCGTGCGCGGCGGCCTCACGTGGCGCGAGGCCTGCTACATCTGCGAGGCCATCGCAGAGACCGGCAACCTGGTTGCCATGGACCTTGTCGAGTGCAATCCCCAGCTTGGCGAGGGCGAAAAGTCCGTGCGCGACACAATCGCCGCCGGCATCTCGCTCGTCAAATGCGCGCTCGGCGACACTCTTCTGTAGTGCCGGCGCTTTGTACATTAATGTAGAGTAACGTTTAGCTCCGTCGCCGCCGTCAATCCGTTTAATGGCTGTGATCCGCTGCCGTCAGTCCGTCTAATCGCTGATCCGCTGCCGTCAGTCTGTTTGATCTGCCGGCAACGTCAGTCCATGTATCACTGATCCGCTTGGTCCTTGTGGTATCTGTACACCGGCTGTCTCTTACGACTATGCTGTCTACGGTGTCGCTGTCACCAGTGACTACGCCTCGTCTCATAACTGTACGCCGTCTGCCAGGCCTAAACGATACGCCCCGTCCGTGCAACACTACGCCGTAACGACATTTGTCCTCAATTCGGCTACCAAACCACAACGTACCGCAGTCCGGTACCACAAACCTCATCTCGAGCGACCTCACTCCCCAGCGACAGCCTTGTCCCTCACACCCCTAGCGACAGCCCCGTTCCTGACAACGGCCATCCCTCACACCCCTACAGCCTCATTCCTGACAACGGCCATCCCTCACATCTCATCCTACCCAACCAATCAGCCTACACTAAATCATATATTCCCTAGGACTTGTAACTAACTGCGCGCAAAAGTGTCATCGACGGACCGTCTATTTCTTGCAAGACGAGCAGGTGCAGGCGGAGCCGCAGTTGCAGTTGCCCTTAACGCACTGGCAGGACTGGCCGGAGGCACACGAGCAAGGAGCCATGGTGATTCGTTGGTTGTGGGGTCGGTAGTGTGTGTGAGAGTCACGCTCTTTGAAAACCTGATGTCCGACAGCTGGTGTATGGTCCCCTTATATAGTTTCGGGCCCTCGGCCGGCTGCTGCCCTAAATGGTAGTCACGCTGGACAGGTTTGCTGTGGACAAGCCCGCCCGTCGTCCACCAGGCCATTGCGTTGCAGCCCCTGCAATATGACACCTGTGTACATTGCACCGCCGATCCTCCTCCCCAATCAAAGCCGCTGCCCAGTAACCCGCTCGCCGGCAAGGGTTCACCCGTGCAGCTCGCCTTATCCCGAGCTGCCGAGTGTTCCGGCCCCAGCCAGATGGCCGCTCGTGTGCCATTCCTCCACTCTCGTGCAAGGGCCGTCCAGCCTGCCCAGCCACGGCTTGGTCCGCCCGGCACCGAGGGGATATCACCCTGATCCACAACCACCTGGTCCGCTTTTGCTCAAGGTTTGGTGCTACCCATTTGCCGTCCATAACACCTGCGCCCGAGCAAACCTTATCGAGCCCGCACACGTGTGTAGTGCACCCTATGTATGCCAGGCGACAACTGTCAGTGGCCAAATATCGTCGCTATCGTGTGATCGCTGACCAGACTGCAGCTCGGTCGCCATCACTGTGGCTCTCGGTTATCTGGTTGAGTGGCCCGCTCATGCTTGGGCTGCCATTGGCCGCTCACACCATGTAGTGCAGCATTAGCCAGGGGCGGCGCGCCGCTGACACCTGCTTTGGCTTCAGTCTCAGCACCCCACTCGCTGCCCGGGTCTCGCCACTCGTGTGCGCTCGCCTGACCCCACTTTGCACTTGTTTCAAACTGGCCATACGTACTTGATGCTGCGTTCCGCGCCGCCTGCGCTTGAGCGTTGAACCCTGGGATACGAATCACCAGCCGCTCTGGCCCAGATGTCTCTGCCCGTGCGCCCTCCGCGGCGGGCTCGGACTTGGCACGTGCGCCCATCGCCGCGTTCCCCTCATCTCTACTCAATGTCTCCGCTTTGCCATCCTCTCGAACGGAGGCATTTGCCCCGCCGCGATCAGCAAGCTGTGCAGGGGTGGCAGCACCCTGTGCACCCTTGCCATTACTCCGCCGGGTTCGGCTGGAACCGGTATAATCTACTGCTTTTCGGTCCCGAAGAACCCGCGACGGTGTGATCAGCCCCTCGTCAAGTGTCCTGGCGACGCCTTGCCGCCGCCGTCCGGCACTGACTGCCGCGAGCGCAGCTTTGACAGTATCAGAGCTAGTGATGTCGGTCGTGGGAAACAGACTGCGGCCAAGCCTTATTGCCGCCGATACGTCCAGCCGTGGCGGGCCCGGCTCCAGCGACAAGGCTCCGAGTCTATCGCCCAAATCTTCGCTGGCCCCTGGCTCACGCCACTTTGGCTTACACCCCCGCTCCAGTTCGGCGATCTGTTCACGCCCAAGCCAGCTCGGGTCCCACTCGGCGCCGACAAGGCCGGTTACATGGCCAAGCACTCCAGTGCTCAGCGCAGCATCGCTGTAGCCGCCCTCGAGCAAGCTAAGCATCCGGCTGTTGCAACAGCGGGCCGCCAGTACCGCCGCGTCCCGCGTGAATCGATTGTAAAACGACGTCGGAACGTTGACGCCGTGCCGTTGCATTCCTTGACTCTCGTGCTCCGATGCATCAAAGCCAGCTGAGAGCACAATGAGTCCACGGCCGCCACTATCGCCGCAGGCACGAAGGAACTCCTCAGCCCGTTCAAATAGGACAGCGTACTTGCGGTTGTAGAGTCGCTCATAGAACTCTTGCTCCGTGGACCACGGCTCTAGATGGACATTCCAGACCGCCGTGTCATGCGCCGAGACACACACCGACGCATTGCGGATAGCTTCGGCAGTGGCGTATCCGGGCTCTGTAGGAAAAGAGTTAATGTCGTGCATCGAGAAGTAGCCTATTCGCGGCCCACCGTCGCCGTTTGCCGCTTCCATACGCTTTTCCCATAGCTCCCATGCAATGGCCTGCGAGCCGTCGCCGTGATGAAGATCAAAGTCCAGGATAGCGGCGTGGGTGATGCCGTGCCTAGAAGCGGCGTATTGTATTGCCACGTGAGCGTTGTTGATCAAGCAAAACCCAGACGCGGCGCAGCGGTGAGAGTGGTGGCCCGGTGGACGGATGGCGACAAAGGCGTGCCGCGGCCCGCTGACGGGCTGGGTCGCGGCTGGAGGCAGGAACGGGTCGTCCTGCAATCCGCAGACGACGTCGACAGCTCGCTCGACCGCTCCAATAACGCCTTCAAGTGCTTCCAGCGTCTCAGGGGCCAAATAAATGTCACCGCTGTGCCAATCGTCCGGCACTTCGAGCTGCTTTTTGACGAGCTTGTCCGCTGCCTCGCCGCACAAAGCGGCCAGCCGAGCTGGCCAGTCCGGTCCGTGGACACGCGTTACGTGGTCCGCGGACAGCGCCACACGGCGGTTGGATTCCTCCACGGCCACCAGATGTGGAAACAGCGACACTGCGCCGGCCACGCCGATGGACGTGGCCAGGAGGCGCTCGGGCCGTTCCACGACAGACTGAAGGTAACGCTTTCCGTACCAGCCGCGGCTGAACACGTGCTGATAGGAAAGCGGAGAGAGAATGACGAGTGCTTGTCTGCGCTGCGTTGCCACTCGCTCTTTGACCGCCTGTCCCCGGCTTGCAATGTAGTCCCCGAGTCTTGCCTGAAAAGCGACCAGACCGCCTCCCGACGCGTCCACCAGCTGTTCGGGCGGCGTAACCGGCACGGTGCTCCTTGGCGAGTCCTGTGGTGTCTTGGTGTCGACGCCGGAGGGCCGGGCTGGCTCCGGGTCGGCCGGCACGGCGCCAGGCCGGGACGTCGCGTCCGCGGCCGCCGTTCGTGAGGGGTCCATCGCGTCCAGGGCCGGTGGTTCCACGGCAAAACGCGTTTGCCACTCGCCTGTTGCCGTGCTTGTCTGGCCTGTGCCCGGTGTTTACAAGCCCGGGTCAGCTGCCACGGCAACCATGTGACTGCACGTGACGCGCCGCATGCGAGGATGCAAAAAAAATTCGAGTGACATGGACAGGAATTGAACCTGCAACCCTTCGATTACACACGAAGCTGGAGTCGAAAGCTCTACCATTGAGCCACCACATCTCGAACTGAATTGTAAGGGTTCGGGCGCAACTAGCTGTGACCTGACAGTGGCGCCGTACACTGAACCTTTAGCGAGAGTCTGATAACTTCAGAATAAGATCAAATT
>JANJPH010000276.1:0-14029 GCA_030407195.1 [Candida] tunisiensis
CAGAATGCCCTGCGGCTTCACAAGGCAGGACAGAGCAGCGATGCGGAGGAGGAGTATCTGTCGCTCCTCAACATTGATGTTCTTGCGAACGCCGGGGGACGGCACAGCCGACACAGCATGGAGAGGGGCCGGGGCCGTGCCCGGATGCACGCGGGGCTGGTCGGGGCCGTATTTCTCAGCACGCTGCTGTTGAGTGGCTGAAATTGCCTAAAGCGGAAGGTGTGAGAAAATAGGCCCCGGAACGGAAAAATCGCCCAAAGCGGAAGTTTGATACTAATGGCCGGGGTGGCGTCGTCCGTCGCTGTCGCCGTCTGTCGCCGTCTGTAGCTGCCGCCGTCGGCGCGTCGACGCCGTCTGGCACCCGTGCCGGCCGCAGCGCGCTTAGCGCCGGGCCAGTGCCCCCTCGGGCCCTACGTCCTCCCTGTCTCCCGGCCCTCCTCCTGGCCTCCTCCCGGCCTCCTCCTCCCCAACTGCTCCTCCTGGCCGGCTCCCGACCTCCTCCTCCTGGCCTGCTCCCGGCCTCCTCACTCACCCAGCACTCGACGGCCGCTGTATCGAGTCGGCGCTCAGAAACCGGTCGCGCGACGGCTGCAGAAACGCGCTGATGCTCGCCTGGGGGCGCGGCGGGTCGACGGCGCCCGCCGACAGCGTGCGGGCCGGCAGATCCGCCACGGGCGCCGCCTCGGCGTCCTCGAACGGCGACACGGGCGGGTCGCCGGGGCTGTTGGCGCCTGCGCCGTCGCTGCGCCGGAACGGGTTGTTGCTGCGCCACCCGTACCGCTGCGGCTGCGGCACCGCCAGCGTCTGCTCTGTCACCGACATTGCTGCCTGTCTGTCTGTCGTTTGCCACGGCCCCTGAGTTTGGAGTGTCGAACGTCGTGGTGCCCTGACAATACTTTTGTCACTTGTGATCTGGCGCGTTACCCGGTGGCGGGGCCGTCGCTACCATGGTGGTTAGGATCACGCATGGCGTCGCTACCATGGTGTCACGGGTTGCATCGACACGGTTGCCACGGGGATGGCGTCGACAGCATGCGTTGCTACAGGGATGGCCGCTACACGGCGTCGCACCACTGTGGGATCACTCTGGGATCGCTACCAGGGGGGGGGGCCCTCCACTGCGATGTTTGGCGTCGCTACTGAGCGTTTTAGCATCCACCACAGCGTCGCTACCATGGTGCGCATCGCTACCAAAATGGGCACAGCGGAGGCACCGCTACCACTGAAGCGCTGTCAGGGGCATCGCTACCTGGGTGGCCTCGCTACCGGTCGGCATCGCTACCAAGTAGGTCCCTCGCGCTAGGGTGCAGCATCGCCACAGGGGCGTTTGGCATCGCAACTGGCTTAGCATCGCTACCAGGACGGCATCGCGCAACAGGCAGCATCGCTACCACAAACAATCGCCACCGCCCGCCGCATCGCTACCATGTCTCATCGCTGTCTGGTCCTTACGCTACCATTGGCCGCGTCGGCCCATCGCCTGCTTGCATCGCTACCAGGGTACGGAAGCGCTGCAGGGTCGCTAGCGTCGCTACGACTAGAACTGACCCATCGCCACATAGGTCCAGCCGCTATCATGAGACGACCCGCCGTCCCGCCGTCCCGCCGTCCCACATTGCCCCATCCCCAGCGCTACCGTAACTTCCCTGCGGCTACCACGCAGCCCCCGTCCAGGCATCGTTACCATTGGCTGCTCCCATCGCTACCGTAGCAAGCACTATGAGGACCAACCCCCGGTCCACCCTCCCCATCGCTACCTCTAGTTGCCTGCGGCTGCTTCTCGCTCCGCATCGCTACCATATCTTCCCATCGCTACCACGTCACAGTATCGCTACCAATCCATCGCATCGCTACCATCTCGACCGTCACCATGCTACCACGCATCGCTACCATAACAACACATCGCTACCATCTCGACCGTCACCATGCTACCACGCATCGCTACCATCTCAACCGCCACCACCTCACCATGATAGCGCGGGCAGTGGCGGCGGCGGCGCCGTTCGCCGGCGCGTTCGGCGTCGTCGCCACATACGCCCACGGCGTGCTCTACCCGTGGCTCGTCCGCCGCTGGACGCACGCTCCGCCGCCGCGCGCCACCGACAGAGCCACCCGGACCCTCTTCGCGCTCACAGTCGCCGCGGCCGTCGTCGTCGCCGGCCTCGTGCTGTGCGAGATCGGCAACTGGTTCAGCCCAGGCGCACGCCTCGTCGTCTGGAAGCTCGCCACCCTCGTCCTGCTGGCCCTGCTCGCCGCAGCCCTCCCTCTCGCGCAGATCTACCTCTTCTGGGACGCCCGAGCATCGCAACCGCGCGTGCGGTGGCTCGTCATCGGCTCTACCTTCGTCCTGTGGGTCTGGCTCTTCTACCTCATCGGCCGGCCCCTGCCCCTGCCGCCCACCGAGGCCACCGGGTGGGAGGTGCGCACCCGCGTGCGCAGCGTCAAGGAGGAGATGCTGGCCCGCGTCGGCTTCATCGGCGTCACCATGATGGGCGTGCTGTCCGGGTTCGGCGCCGTGTCGGCGCCCTACACGACTTTCGTCGCAGAAAACCGGCCCGTGACCCAGCTCGATGTCGACCGCCTGTCCCGGTCGGTCGCGACGACCGAGGAGCTCTACGTGGCCAAGGAGCAGCAATTGGCGGCCGTCAAGCAGCGGCTGGCCGAGAGCAACACCACCAACCTGGTCCAGAAGGTGCTCAGCTCGGTGCGCGGCACCGGCGACGCATCCGAGGCGAGCGCGCTCGAGATGGAGCTCAAGGCGCTCAGCCTGATGCGCGAGTCGCTGACCTCTGATCTCCTCGAGACTCAGCACAAGCTCCGCGACCAGCACCGCAGTACTACCCTCGTGGGGCGTGCCATCGGCTGGGCGTACAAGGGGTTTGCCGTGTACTGTGTGTACCGGCTGGTGTCCATATTCCTGCTGCGAAATCCAATGCTGCCATGGCGGCGCGGCAGCGGCGACGCGCTGAGCACGAGTCTTGCGACGCTGGCAGCCGCGCTCCACAGCGGTGTCGACGTCGACGCCGCCACGCGGCAGATCAGCTTCGCCATGGGCGGCCTCCTTTTCATCGCAAGCATCAGCTCGGTCGTCACAACGTTCAACAGTATGGCGAAGGCGTTTCCCTGGCTCCGCATCGCGACAGGTGAGGCGCATCAGCAGATGGCCCTGCTCGTCGCCCAGGTCGGTGGAACGTACACTGTCAGCACCTGCCTCCTGCTGCGCTCTAACCTTCCCAACGAGATGAGCTCGGCCGTGACGTCGGCGCTGGGGGCGCCACTCAACACACTGTTCGTGGACAGCTGGTTCGACGGCGTGTTTGCGGCCGTGGCTGTGGCCACCATTGCTGGCCTATGGGTGGCTCGCAAAGTCCGCGAGGACGAGGCTTTCTACGACGAAGAGGGCTTTGTTGAAAGCACAAAATACCGATAGCTCTTTGTACAGTACGTTCATATATACGTTGCCGCTCCGAGGAAGCCCGACAGCTGCACAAGGCTTTCGAGCTTGTTGCCGGCCTCCTGAGGCTGCTGAGATGTGCTCGTGGCCGGCACCTCCAGCACAGACGGGTCCTGTGCTGAAGTCCGCCACCGGCGGTCGATCTGCTGGAGATACTCGAGGGTATCGCCCTCTGCCTCGGCGAGGTTGAGGGCCGCTCGCACGGTCGCAGCGCGAACGTGTGTGTAGGACGCCACCAGGGTGTCGTAGCGGCGTTTTAGGACGGCCTTGTGCGCTTGCTGTGCGAGCTCGTCGAGATGTGTGATGCTCTCGGGGGTGTAGCCGGGTGGCGGCCGGTGGCAACTGTGCACAGCGACGGCTATGCTGAGCGGCAGGGCGCCGAGGACCCTCTCGGTGGCCCTGCAGGCCCGCAGACGCGCCAGCAGGCTGTCGTAGTCGTTCCAATGGCCGCAGGCGAGGGCGCCGAGGAGATAGACGGTGAAGAACTCGGCGATGGCGGGTTCTGCTGACGCCTGGCCGGCCGAGGCCACCCACGCCGGTGCCTCAGAGCGGAGACACAGCTCCCAGACCTTGTCCCAGTCCCGGCTCGCTATCTGGGCGTCAATTGCGTCCAGCGCCACCGTCTCCGCCACTGTGTAGGTCATGGTCGCCACCGGGTTTGGCGCGGCAGTGCGATTCCAATATCAACCGGCCCGTGGTCGGTGAAATTTCGTGACACGTTAACTATGGCGGCCAAACGGAGCGTGGCGGCCGTGGAAAACGCGCGGCTGCTGCTCAAGGTAGCCATCTTTGTGACCATTGTCGGCGCAGCGGTCTCGTCGCGGCTGTTTTCCGTCGTCAGGTGCGTTCCTCGTGCGCCAATTCGCTGCACTGCCCCCGTCTAACCCAGGTTCGAGAGCATCATCCATGAGTTCGACCCGTGGTTCAACTTCCGTGCAACCAAGTATCTGGCGTCCCACGGCCTCTACAAGTTCCTCAATTGGTTCGACGACCGGACATGGTACCCGCTGGGACGGGTCACGGGAGGGACGCTGTACCCCGGGCTCATGGTGACCAGCGCCCTGATCCAGCGCGTCCTCATCGCATTGGGCCTCCCCGTGGACATCCGCAACATCTGCGTGCTCCTGGCGCCGGCATTCTCGGGTCTCACCGCCTACGCCACCTACTGCTTCACCCGGGAGATGAAGGACGACACGGCCGGCCTTTTGAGCGCCATCTTCATTGCGATCGCGCCAGGATACATCTCGCGCTCCGTGGCAGGCTCCTACGACAACGAGGCCATCGCAATCTTCCTGCTCATGATAACCTTCTTCCTGTGGATCAGGGCAATGAAGGAGGGCTCGGCGTTCTACGGCGCGCTCTGCGCCATGTTCTACTTCTACATGGTGGCTGCGTGGGGCGGCTACGTCTTCATCACCAACATGATCCCGCTCCACGTCTTCGTGCTGCTTCTCATGGGTCGGTACTCCAACCGCCTGTACGTCGCGTACAGCTCGTGGTACGCGCTCGGCACGCTCGCCTCGATGCAGATCCCGTTTGTGGGCTTCCTGCCCATCCGCTCCTCGGAGCATATGGCCGCACTGGGCGTGTTTGGCCTCATCCAGCTGGTCGGCTTCGCCGAGTGGGTGCGCGCGCAGGTGCCCTCGCAGCAGTTTCGCACGTTCGTCGTCGTGTCTGTCGTCGCGGTGACGGGAGCCGCCTTGTCCGTGCTCGTAGCCCTGACACTGTCGGGCACCATTGCACCCTGGACGGGCCGGTTCTACTCGCTGTGGGACACGGGCTACGCGAAGATCCACATACCCATCATTGCATCCGTGTCTGAACACCAGCCAACCGCATGGCCTGCGTTCTTCTTCGACACCCAGATGCTCGTGTGGCTGTTCCCCGCCGGCGTGTACCTGGTTATCCAAAAGCTCCGTGACGAGCACCTCTTCATTATCATCTACGCAGTGCTGGCGTCATACTTTGCAGGCGTCATGGTCCGGCTGATGCTCACGCTCACGCCCGTTATCTGTGTTGCCGCGGCCATCGCCGTCAGCTCGCTCCTTGACGTCTACGCTGACTTCACTGGCAATGGCGGGGTCAAGACGCCACCTGAGGGCGAGCCTGCGGCGCCGGTCGATACAGCTGCTGAGCCGCAAGTGCTGCCGCGCCAGCGACCAGCTGTGTTCTCGCTAGTGTCCAAGCTGCTCGTCATCGTGACCTTCACGGGGTATCTAGTGATGTTTGTGCTGCACTGCACATGGGTGACGAGCCATGCCTACAGCAGCCCTTCAGTGGTGCTGGCGTCGACAAACCCCGACGGCTCCACGCACATCATCGACGACTATCGCGAGGCCTACTACTGGCTGCGCATGAACACCCCCGAGGACGCGCGTGTCATGAGCTGGTGGGATTACGGCTACCAGATTGGCGGAATGGCCGATCGCACGACTCTTGTCGACAACAACACGTGGAACAACACGCACATTGCGACGGTCGGCAAGGCCATGTCGAGCCCCGAGGAGGTGTCGTACCCGATTCTCCGCCAGCACGACGTGGACTATGTGCTGGTGATCTTTGGAGGCTATCTCGGGTACAGCGGCGACGACATCAACAAATTCCTGTGGATGGTGCGGATCGCCGAGGGCATCTGGCCCGAGGACGTCCAGGAGCGGCGTTTCTTCACTCCGCGTGGAGAGTACAAGGTCGACCACGAGGCCACCGACACCATGCGCAACAGTCTCATGTACAAGATGAGCTACTACCGCTACGCGGACCTCTTCCCGCCAGGAGCCGAGGTGGTAGACCGGGTCAGGGGCCAGAGGATCCCCAACACGCCCATCAAACTGCACACTCTGGAGGAGGCGTTCACGTCGGAGAACTGGATTGTCCGCATCTACAAGGTCAAGAAACTGGACAACCTCGGCAGGGACCTCATGAAGGCACAGGTGCCGGGCAAAAAGAGACGGCGCTCGGCCCGGAAGGGGGCGGTGCAGCTGCGCGAGTGATAGAAAAATGTCATAGATGTGCTATTTACAGAACGTTGGCGGTGGCCTCGGTGGCGGCGTCGGCCAGCGTGCTGCTGGGCTGCGCCTCGGTGCGTGACCTTTCGGCGGCAAAGTCCCGCCGTGCCATCTCCTTGATCTCGTTGATGGCGATGTGCTCCTCGCGCGGCGAGTACCGGGGCAGCAGTGCGTGTGTGACGGAGTCGCTCCAGTGCTCGGGCGCGCCGCGCCGCCAGTCGTCCTCCCAGTAGACTTTTGTGGGGGCGTCAATGGAGTCGAGGGTGGCGGACAGGTCCGCGACGGCCTCCTGCGTGTAGGTGGGGCGGTACTGGGCCGAGTACCAGATGTTGCCGTCGGCGTTCTTCTTGCGCCACCCGTCGACCTCCTTCTTGTAGACCTTGTCGCGGTAGTGGCGCAGCTGGACGAGGCTCTCGTAGGCGGCGACGGCGGTCTCGTGGGTGGGGAGCTGGGCGACGGCCATGCAGCGCCACACGTCGCGGCGTGTCGACGGGCGCCTGTTCTGCCAGTTGGGGTTCTGGAACTGGCGTCTGAGGTGGTAGCGCTGGACCTGGGGCACCTGCGAGTACACGACCTGGCCGGACTCGAGGTTGCGGTAGACGTAGACGAGCGGCGGCTCGTTGAGCGCCCTGAGCGCCTGGGCCGACTTGAACGGGCGCATGGGGGTGGTGGTGGTGGTGGTGGTGGTTGAAGATTTGTGAGCCCGATTGGGTTGTCCTAACCCTGAGCCGCATGCTGCGCTAGCCCTAACCCTGAGCCGCATGGGCCGAGCCGCATTGTCGAGTCCGAGCCCAAACCCTAGGCGGAGTCGTCCTAGCCCGAGCCGCATTGTCGAGTCCGAGCCCAAACCCTGAGCGGAATCGTCCTAGCCCCCGCCCCTAGCCCTGCCCCTAACCCTGGCACTACCCTGCCCTAGCGCTGCCCCTAACCCTGGCACTACTCCGCCCTAGCCCTGCCCTAGCCCTGGCACTGCCCTGCCCTAGCCCTGGTCTTGCCTCAATCTAGGCCGCCCTCCTACCCTAACCCCAACCCCAACCCTGAGCCGCAATAAAAATTATCAGATTCCGTCGCGTCGGGCGACTCTCCGCAAACATCGGACCATACACACAAAGGGGAGGACTGGCGGGCAGCAGAAGCGGGTCGTACATCGCCACGCACCGCACACAGCACTCGCCATGAACAAGACGTCCCTCACGGGCGAGGCCCCGCCCCCCGTCGTGCTCACCCGGCCGACACCCCTCGTGCCGTTCATCAACGACGAGCTCCTCGCCCTCTTCCTGCCCATCGTCGTCTACTGGACCATGGGCCTGGCGTTCCACGCGCTCGACCAGACCGACTGGTTCGAGAAGTACCGCATCCACACCCCCGAGGAGGTCTCGTCGCGCAACAAGTGCACCTTCGCCGAGGTCGTCCGCGACGTCCTGATCCAGCACTGCGTCCAGACCTGCACCGGCATCGCGCTCTACCTGCTCGAGACGCCCTACATGGTCGGCGCCGAGGAGTACGACGTGTGGGCGCTGCGCCAGCGCTTCCCCTGGATGAGCCACGCCCTCGCCTACCACCTGTACTGGTACGGCTGGCCTGCCGTCAAGATCTTCCTGGCGTTCCTCTTCCTCGACACATGGCAGTACTGGCTCCACCGCTACATGCACCTCAACAAGACGCTGTACCGGCTTTTCCACTCGCGGCACCACCGCCTCTACGTGCCGTACGCCATCGGCGCGCTGTACAACGCGCCGTTTGAGGGCCTTCTCATGGACACGGTCGGCGCCGGCCTTGCCGGGCTTGTGACGCACCTCACGCCGCGCGAGAGCATTGTGTTTTTCACGTTTTCGACCATGAAGACGGTCGATGACCACTGCGGCTACGCGTTCCCGTGGGACCCGCTGCAGATACTGTTCCCGAACAACGCCGTGTACCACGACATCCACCACCAGTCGTTTGGCATCAAGACCAACTTCTCGCAGCCGTTCTTCACGTTCTGGGACAAGGTGCTCGGGACGGAGTACCACGGCACGCGGGCCTACGCGAGGAAGCAGAAGGAGCTCCGCGTGCAGAAGGCCACCAAGAAGAGGCGGCTGAGCGACGTGCGGGCCGGTCCTGCCGCGTCCGCCACCGCTACCGCCACCGCCAACGGCAGGGCCGCCGGCGGAGTGGCGCAGCGGACGAGACAAACATAATGACACGACACGAGCGCATAACGTCAAAGTAAATACCTGGCAGTACTAGTAATAATTTAGCAGTTTGTATATGTTTGGGCCTGTAGTGTAGTTGTAGACTGTGGACTGTGGACTGGTTGTAGACTGTGGACTGTAGGACTGTAGTTGTGGACTGTGGACTGTAGGACTGTAGTTGTAGACTGTGGACTGTAGGACTGTAGTTGTAGACTGTGGACTGTAGGACTTTGGTTGTAGACTGTGGACTGTCGGACTGTAGTTGTAGACTGTGGACCGTAGGAGTAGGACTGTAGGACACAGCTAGTAGAACAGACACACGAGCGGACACAACTAGAACAGACGAGCGGACAAACTATAACGGACACAACCGGACACAACTAGAACGGACGACCGACACAACTACGACAACCCGACAACCGGCTACGACGCCCGCGCAAATCGCTCAGGCCACTTTGTCGAGCAACGCTCGTCACGTGACATCCAGATGCTGCACGGCAGTTTTCTAGGACGACAGGGCACCCGTTCCCCAGACACAACTCGCCATCCAGCAATGACAGACTCCCCCAATGCCAGCCCCCGCGCGCCGGCGACGCCGCTGAGCAAAGGGCAGCAGTCGCCGCTGAGCCCGCTGGGTGGCAGCGGCCGGGCGTCCCTCGCCACAGCAGCCAGCTCGAGCGGCGAACGCTCGGGCCACCACAGTCGCGGGTCGACGGGCCCGTTCGGCAGCGGCAGCGGCCACACGCTCGCCGTGCCCCAGCAGCCCGCCGTGCCCGCCCAGGGAGGCCCCCGGCAGGGCTCCATCGCAGACATGATCTCTACGCCGCCGCCCGTCCCGCCCGAGGTGGCCCGCCAGCGACGGGCATCCGTCTCGTCAAACATGTCCCCCGACGACGAGGCCGTCTTCACCCGCGAGAAGGACTGGTACGACATCCCCCTGAGCGAATTGGTCCAGCGAGAGTATCTGGTGTTTGTCGACGAGGACACACCCGTCGAAAAGGCGTTCGAGACGCTCGTCGAGCACAACTTCACCTCGCTGCCCATCCGGGCGGCCGGCCACAAGGGCGTGACCTCCAGCATCCGGGGCACCTTTGACTATGCTGATCTCAACACCTACCTGCTCCTTGTCCTGGGCCAGCACCAGCACGACAACCCCGAGGTGCAGCAGCACGTGGCCAACGCCCGGGCCGGCAGGCCTGTCCCCGTCTCGTTCGTCAGCCAGCTCGGGCTCAAGGACCCGTTCATCACACTGCCGTCGACCGCACCGATCCGGACGGCTATCGACATTCTGGGCAATGGCGTCCACAGGATAGCAATCTCGGACCCCCGCAACCAGAACGAGATCATTGGCATCCTCTCGCAGCGCCGGCTCGTGCGCTTCATCTGGGAGAACGGCAGACTGTTCAAGAGCCTCGAGCCGCTGTTCCAGAGCCCGCTCTACAGTCTCGGGATCGCCATCAAGGACCAGCAAAAGCTTATCACTATCAACGGGGACGATCGAGTCCTCGAGGCGCTGCGCAAGATGTGCGAGGAAGGCGTCTCGTCTCTGGCGGTCGTCGACTCATCCAATCATCTGCTCGGCAACATCTCTGTCGTTGATGTGCGCCATGTGACCAAGTCGAGCCAGTCGCCGTTGCTGCAGGCCACGTGCAAGCACTTCCTGTCTGTGATTCTCAACAAGCGCGGCCTCGAGGACGGCAAGGACTCGTTCCCTGTTTTCCACGTCCACCCGAGCCTGCCGCTGGGTGGCACCATAGCCAAGCTGGTGGCCACCAAGGCACACCGTCTGTGGGTGGTGTCTGGGCTGCATCCCTCGGGGCCGAGCAACCTGGCGGGCCCGCTGACGGGCGTGGTTTCGCTGACGGACGTGCTCTACATCCTTGCAAAGCACTCGGGCATGGCCGAGGAGATGGACCCGCTGCAGGCGCGCCGACGGCGCCGGTCCTCGTCGTCGAGCATCCGCTCTGAGGGCTTCCGTCGCAGTCTCTCTATCGACAGGCCAAAGGTCCCTAACATGAAATAAATTGCTGTTTGAGGTCTCAGGTGGCCCTGGCCCTGATCGTGGTGGACGTTTCAGATCGCTACCATGTGGCCGTGTGCCGTCGCTACCACGAGATGGAGGGTTTGGGTAGTGCTGCCATGTGACGGAGGGGCCGATGGCTACCATGTGATAGAGCTTGCATGGCGGGAGGTCTCAGGTGGCCCTGACCGTGACGGTTTTCGTCGCTACCATAGTATGCCATCGCTACCATGTGATGGAACTTCTGCCGATCGCTACCACGTGATGGAATGTTCTGCCGATCGCTACCAAGCCATGCAAGGTTGCGCGCGCCGTGTGGAGGCCAATCGCTACTATCCCCATCGCAGGTCGTGGGCCCTCGCGTGCATGTGTCGACGTGTGCTTCTGCAGCCTTCGACGTCCCGCTGGCGAAACCGCGATACCCCGACTAGCGATGAGGTGGCAAACGTGGCTGATAGCGGCGCTGGCGGCGTCAGTGGCAGCGATCCCCGACGACCTCCTCGCAGGCGACCAGGCCCTCGGCCGAGGCCAGTTCCAGGAGGCCCTGCGAAGCTACGACGCCGCCCTGGCGTCCGACCCCGAAAACCATCTGATCTTCTTCAAAAAGGGCGCGGCCCTGCTCAGTCTCGGCCGCGACAGGCTCGCTCTCGACCAGTTCAATCGTGCCCTCCGGATCAACCCTGACTTTGAGTCCGCCCTCGTGCAGCGGGCCCGGCTCAACCTCAAACTCGGGCGATGGGCGGACGCAAAGCGGGACGGCGAGCTGCTGCGCAAACGAGGCAGCTCGCCAGACCTCTATACCGACGCGACTGCTGCCTCGGACGCAGCCGAGGCCGCCAAGCGGTGCCGCAAGCGGAAGGACCTCGACGGCTGCATCCGCCACGCCGGCGAGGCGCTGGCCGCCGCCCCTTACTCGGTAGAGCAGCGTGAAGTGCGGGCACAGTGCCGGTTAGAGCGTGGCGACATCCGAGAGGCGCTGGTGGACCTCGCAGCAGTAGGAGAGCTTCGGCCAGCAGACGATAATAGCGAGACGTACTGCCTGGCGGCTCGGCTCTACTACTACGGCCTCGGCGACCACGGCCAGGCCATGCGGCAGCTCCGGCGATGCCTGGAGCTGGACCCGGACGAGAAAAAGTGCCGCAAGGTCTACCGTGCGCTCAAGCAGCTGGACAAACGGCTAGCGTTTCTGCCCGCCCTCGAGGCCGAACGCAAGATGAAGAAGAAACAAGACTGGAAAGCGGCAATAGACGTGCTGGAGGGCGACGGCGTGCTGGGGGATATCCGGGCCGAAGCCAAGGCCCTGGCCAAGGAGACACGGACGCGGGAACCGTCGCAGCTGGATGGCTATGCTGACCGTCTGGAGAAGGTGCTCTGCGAGGCGTACTTTTCTGTACTCAAGAAGGATGCCAGAGGAGCCGAGGTATGCGAGGCGGTGCTGCACAAGGACCCCAACTTTGTCCCCGCGGTGCTGATGAAGGCCCAGGCGGCCATCGATGCCGGTGACTACGACAGCGCGCTGCGGGTGCTGAGCGCGTGCGAGACGCCTGACCAACGGATCCAGCACAAGCTCCGGGAGGTGCAGATATTCCAGCGCCGGGCAAAGAACAAGGACTACTACAAGATCCTGGGGGTGGCGCGGGACGCCGACGCCAAGGAGATCAAGCGGGCTTATCGGCAGAAGAGCAAGGAGTACCACCCCGACAAGTACCGTGGGGAGCTCAAGCCCGACGAGGTGGAGGCGAAAATGGCCGAGATCAACGAGGCATACGAGGTTCTGAGCGACCCTGACTTGCGAGCGCGCGTTGACAGCGGCGATGACCCGAACGATCCGACGGGCGGTGGCAATGGCGCGGGATTCCAGCAGTACGAGTCGTTCTTCGGTCAGGGGCACCAGTTTGGCCAGGGCGGTCCGCGGATGGACTTTTTCGGGGGCGGCGGGTTTGACTTTGGGGCGTTCCAGCAGCACATTTTCAAGCACGCGCAGCAGCAGCAGCGGCGTCGAGCGTAGCATGGGTAATGACGGTGTCAATAGAGTAATGGAGGTTGCTGGTACGGTGTCAGCCGAATAAGCAGCAGGTTTGTTGAAGTGTTGGTGGGTAAAAGTCGCAGAGCGTAGTGGAGGAGTAGCGGCAGACTGTAGTGCAGGGCGGTGGTGGAAGTGTTAGCAGGGCGTGGTGGACGTGTGTAGTGGCAGCACGGCGCACGAAGAGAAAAGGCAGCATCATAGCAGTCAAGATGCTATCAGCAGAGCGCAGTGGCAGCACTGTCGTTGTGAGATCTCAGCCGCAGAGCGTGCCATCAGCGAAGTGGTGAGGGCGGCATCGTTGTAGTTAGAGCATCAGTGTGAACAGAGCGTGGTGCCAGCGTGGTAGAAGTACTAGCAGCAGGGTGTAGTGGCAGAGCAGCAGTGTGTAGAGCAGGGTGTAGAATCAGCAGCGGGTGCAGCGAAGAAAAGGCACAGAGTGCGTAGTGGAGCAGCGTGGCATCAGCAGAGTGGAGAGTGGTAGACGTTTGAGCAACAGTGTAGCACCAGCGCGGTAGAAGCATGAGCAGCCGAGGGAGTGTCGAAGGAACTGGTATCAGAGTGCAGTGCGTATTGGCAGAAAAGAAGTAGCAGGGAACAAGGGTCGCAGAAGTTCAGCAGAACGCCATAAGGTAGAAGAGTAGCGGCAGAGCGTAGAATAGATAGAATCTGGCGGAAGTGGGTGCCAGCAGCACAGTGATAGAAGTAATAGCAGAGCAGTGTCAATGAAAGCGGGGAGTGGCAGAGGCAATTGCGGCAGGTTGTAGAGCCGCAGTGGTAGAAGCAAATAGCTCTTCGGCAGGCCCTAGAGGAGCGACGGCCGTGCAGTCGCGACACTGGAATAGCCGTGTACTGCCGTCACACACCTGCCAGCGTGGCAGCCTGACAATGGCATTGTCAGCCGCAGCAAGGTGTCAATGGCATCGGTCAGCCGTGCTGCCTTGGCCGTCGCACTCTGCCAGCATGACAGCCTGGGACTGACATAGCGGCCGTAGCAGGGTGTCAATGCTGCCGTAGCCGCCAGTCCCACCCCCGCTAAGCGCCGGCCACTGAGCGATGGGCTGACGTCATGGCGGGGTGGTCACGTGACGCGCGGTGCAGGGCGCCGTGCGCTAAAAACGCAGGGGGCGCACCGGGTCACGTGACATGCACACCCGACGGGACCCGACGGGACCCGGTGGATTCCGGGGCTGGTCGTCACGTGACGTTCTGTGCAGGCCGATGCAGGGGGTTGGCAGCGCGGGGGCGCCGGGACGGCAGGTTAAGGTCATTTCGACCCCAAGACCTCTAATCATTCGCTTTACCTCATAAAACTGATACGAGCTTCTGCTATCCTGAGGGAAACTTCGGCAG
>JANJPH010000277.1:0-13969 GCA_030407195.1 [Candida] tunisiensis
GTGGCATAGTTACTTTTTGCTCTTTCGTGCCATGCATAAGGCTTGCATATTCTTGCATATCTTTTTGTCTTCTTTATACAACTCACAGATTGGGAGGTTCCCACTTAAAAGACTACTACAATTAGTATCCCCGGAATCATGTGACGCCATCACGTGACGCCAGGGTAACCGCTCAACAACGCACAACGTCATTGGGTGTCTCTGGCCCGAGGGCCCCCCATTATAAAGACGACGAACCAAACCCGAGACCCTGACACTCCAACCAAACTGCTAAAAAGTGAGTGACACACACATGCGGACGTCCAATTGGCCGACGGCGCTCGCCCAGACCGCACGGGATCCGGAACCACAGACTGACGCAGTGGGACACAAGCTGATTCTGTTGCGCCACGGCCAGAGCGACTGGAACGAGAAGAACCTCTTCACCGGATGGGTCGACGTCAAGCTGTCCGAGAAGGGCCGCAAGGAGGCCAAGCGCGCCGGCGAGCTCCTCCGTGAGTCGGGCCTGCAGCCCGACATCGTCTACACGTCGCGTCTGAGCCGTGCGATCCAGACCGCCGACATCGCGCTCGAGGAGGCCGACCTGCTGTGGCTCGACACCAAGCGGACCTGGCGGCTCAACGAGCGCCACTACGGCGCTCTCCAGGGCAAGGACAAGGCTGAGACGCTCGAGAAGTACGGTCCGGAGCAGTTCAAGACCTGGCGCCGTTCCTTCGACGTCCCGCCGCCTCCTATCGAGGACTCGAGCAAGTACTCCCAGGCGGGCGATCCTCGCTACAAGGACGTGTCCAAGGACGAGCTTCCCAAGACCGAGTCGCTCAAGCTTGTCATTGACCGTCTGCTGCCGTACTGGAACAGCGACATTGCCAAGGACATCAAGGCCGGCAAGACGGTGCTGATTGCCGCCCACGGCAACTCGCTCCGTGCGCTCGTCAAGCACCTCGACGGCATTTCCGACTCTGAGATTTCCGAGCTCAACATCCCGACCGGCATTCCCCTGGTGTACGACCTCGACGACAACCTCAAGCCCACAAAGAAGGCCGAGTACCTCGACCCCGAGGCTGCCGAGGCCGGTGCCGCTGCCGTGGCGGCCCAGGGCGCAAAGAAGTAGACAAATACACTGTGTCGTGATCTGTATTACGTCCGCCCCTTGCCGTCTCGGGCAACTGGACGGGTCGCAGCGGGCCCGCACCGTACCTGCGGGCCAGTGAGGCCGATCAGGCGTGTGTCTTGCGTCCGGCCAGCCGCGCTCTGACGTTCGACATGCCATTCCGAATGCTGCGCCTTCCCATGTTGCAGCACCGCAGGCGATAAGGCGATGCAGCCAAAATCCGGGGCGGCGAAGGCGAGACAGCTCATCGCCACAATGATCCCCCACAACCCCTTCTTTTACAGAGAGGACACCATGGCGTCGTCCATTGGCTACCTCCCGCCCTTCTACATCGCCGGCAACTCGCAGCCGACCCGTCTGGCGTTCGGTGTGTACGACGCCATTGTCGCAAGCTCCGGGCCCGCCCTCGTCTACCACGACGAGGCCACTGACACGGACATCCCCGTCACCTCCGAATTCGTCCTGGTCGACAGAATCGAGGAGGCTCGCGAGCAGCGTCTGCCGGCCCTCTTCACGCTCACCCCGACCGCCAAGGAGCTTTACTGGCGCGGTGGCAACTCCAAGCCCAGTGCAACACAGTTTGGCAGCTCTCCGGTGCCCCGGAACAACGTGTTTGGCCCGGGCCCTAGCATGAGCAACATTTTTGGCACGGCAGACCGCGCCGATACCTTGGGCAAGTCCCCTATTGACAAGGGCCAGCCGACACCTGCGGCCAACGCCATGCCTGCCGCGGACGATGACGACATCTATGACAAGGACTACGACACCGACTCAGTCGGCGGTTCGCCAGAGCTCGTGACGCCGCCCTCAAGCGCGGGAGACGGACCAGGCGAGCCTGACCATCTCTCTCTCATCGATCTATCAGAAAGCCTCGCCTCCATCGATGTCGACAAGTCCAAGGAGAAGAAAGCTGAAGCCGACGAGGCCCCTGCTGAGGCCGAGCAGCCGCAGACTGCTGCAGATTCTCAAGCCCAGAATGGCGACGAAGATCCTCCAGTGAGCGCCCCTGCTGCTGAAACGAGCTCGGAAAGACCCGAGAACCCAGTATCGACGCTACTCGAACGTCTACTTGGCGGTGTGTTGGATCTGGTGTCGAGCAATGACGCGGAACGGGCGCGGCTGGAGGACCAAGTGCGCACGTTCGTGTCAAGCGTGGACCGTGTGGCGCGCTCAGTCGACTACGGTCGATTGCTAGATACTATAGAGCAAAATGTGGACCACTTTGTGGGCCACGTAGAACCGCGAGTTCGAAATGTCACTGACACCCTGAACACCGTGAAGGTCACCGTTGGTACTCAAGAGTACAAGCTATCGGATCTCGTCGAGAAGCTCACTGGAGACGCTCATCCGTCCGCATCTGACAGCAATACAACCAGTGCGACCAGTGCAGCCAGTGCAGCCAGTGGCGGTCCTGCTGGCCGCCGCTCCTGCCGCTGCCGCCGCCCGGGCAGATGGGCGCGGGGAGGCTCATTTCGCGGGTGGGGTTCGCATCCTCACCCGCCACACCCTTGGAATCGGTTCGCTTGTCATGGCCCGCCAGGACCGTGGCACGTGCCTCCACGTCCGGACGCCTCCAGTGATACCCCCAAGCAGCCTGAGGGCGAGAAGGGCTCGCTTCTGGATGATTTGTTGAACTACGACAACATCGACGCGGATGAGTCGCTGAGTCCGCAAGAGAAGGCTGACCTCGCACGCGCGATCGCTGAGAGCGCGCGAGAGGCGGAAGAAGCCGAGGAACGTCGGCGCATGGACCGCAATGCTGTAGAGGCAGCTTTGCGTGACTCAGAGCGCGAGTACTGGCGCCGCTCCGCGCCGTTCGAACTCAATGGGGTCCCCATGTGGTTCCCGTCCGCTCCGGCACCAGACGCCGAGAAAGAGGGGACTGAGGACAAGTCCAAGTCTTCGGGTCGTCCACGCAGGGGCCGTTGCCACCGCCACGGTCCGCCCTTCACGGCAGGCCCGCCCAGGCCGCCCGGCCACGGACACGGGCACGGGCACGGTCACGGTCATGGTCATGGCCACGGACACGGGCACGGGCACGGTCACGGTCATGGTCATGGCCATGGTCCGGGCCCGGGACATCACGGGTCGTATCCGTACTTCCCGCCGCCTCCTGGGTACTACGGCTACGGCTACGGCTACGCGACGCCGGACTACTACTATGGCGGCCATCCGCCATCATACCATCAGAACCCTCCTGAGAAGAAAGAGGAGCGGAAGGAGTAGTCGTTGAATGCAGAGTTATGGGTTTGTGTGGGTGGTGCCCAGGGGCGAAATTTCCTGAATGGGGTCCAGGGGACGAAGTTTCTTGAATGGGATTCAGGGTCTGCGTGGGCCTAATGCAGGGAGCTCGTGACCAAGATTTGTAAGGCACGCCGAGCGAGCGGGGCACGGCGCATGGTGTGGCAGGCGCAGGACCAGCAGCAGCAAGGCGCGATTTTCGCGGCGGTGGCGCTGGCTACGTGATCGTCATAAAGCCGTCTACGACCTTCTTTAGGGGGCGAATCCAGTTCAAGTGCTTTTGACATGCGCATATGCAGGTCTTGGGCTCCCGACCTCGAGATCTCGGGGACTGACCGAGACAGCGTAGCCAGGAGCGCGGGGTTCACACGGTGCACGCCGTGAGACAGCCGAGAGGCAGCCGAGAGGAGCTATGGGTGCTGCCAGTATGAGCCTGACCTAGGCCAGCACCAGGTGGCGTTGGCGGCGTCACCAACGCCAATGCGCCATGGCCGTTGGCGCTGCGGGTCGCTGCATAGATGCACACATGTCACGTGCCAGGGCACAAATGCCGCAGAGGCACAAACAACGCGAATACCAAATGCTTTGTCTATATAACTGTGGTGGATGTGTGAATTGCCTCCTCAAACATGTCTGACTACACCTTCCACCTCAGTAATATACACTGTGGCTCGTGTGCCTCCACCATAAGCTCCTTGCTCGCCGGCCTCGTGGACGGACCTGTGCGGGTGGACGTTCCGGAGCAGACGGTGCACACGTCCAGCCCTCTCAAGGCTTCAGTCTACGAGATCACTCGGGCTCTGCACGGTGCCGGCTTCAAAGTCGAGAATGTGGACCACAACGACTCCGTGGAGCAGCCTAGCCTGTTCCAACGCATGCTAGGGCTCACCACTCGTTTGTCGCAGCGGAAGCGTCACCTGGAGCACTGTCAGCAATGCCGTGACGAAAAGGCCCAGCGCAAGCGGCGTCGCAGTACGGCAGCGAGTGACTCTACGGATACCACTCTGACAGGAGTGGTCTCCAGCGACCCACGAGACAAGGAAAACGAATATCGTGCAGTCTTCGCCATAGGTGGCATGACATGCGCATCTTGTGTCGACTCCATCCAGAATAGCGTACGTCAACAGCTCGGCGAAGCGGTTCTTGAATTTGGCGTGGACCTACTCGGAAAGTCAGCAACCTGCCTGGTACATGACCGACAGCTCGCCACTCGGGTGCAGGAGACCATTCGCGGAATCGGCTTTGACTGCGATCTTGTGGAAGTTGTACCTGTCTCATCGCAACGGGCGTGGCGAGTCACAGCTGCTATTGGTGGAATGACGTGTGCCTCGTGCTTGCGGCCACTCTACGATGCCACCAAGGGCATTGCTCAATCTGCTGATATCGTGCTCTTGACACACACTGGTACTTTCGTTATCGACGATGTAGCAAAGCGGGCTGACCTGAAGCGGGCGGTTGAGGAGGCCGGATACACCTACGAGGAAGTTAGCACGGAGGAGATTCGTCACAAGGCTGCTGCGAACACCACACGCACAGTAACACTGGCAGTAGACGGCATGTTCTGCCCTCACTGTCCTGAGCGAATCATGACGGAGCTCTCTCGCCATCAAGTCGAGGTGTCGCAGCCCATCTCAACAAAGCAGCCAACAGTCACTTTCACTTATGTGCCTAATCCGCCTGAAATCACAGCACGGTCTGTAATCCGTGGGATCGAGCAGCTTTCTCCTGATTTCAAAGTGAATATTCGGCACCCCATGACGCTTGAGGAGCGGTCTGCTGCTCTCATGAGACGGGAGCAGAGGCGGCTATTATATCGACTGATCCTGTCCATCGTTGTGGCCATTCCCACATTTGTGCTCGGCATCGTTGCCATGGCGCTCTTGCCTGACGATAACAGCATGAAGATGTATCTCCACGAACCCATGTGGGCCGGTCGCGCCAGCCGCCTAACGTGGGCTCTGTTTATTTGCGCCACGCCGGTGTATTTTTTTGCGGCCGACACATTCCATCTCAAGGCTCTTAGCGAGATCCGCTCGCTGTGGATGATTCATGGCACCTCGTGGAAGCGGCGCCTTTTCCGCTTCGGCTCCATGAACCTGCTCGTATCGCTTGGCACATCGGTAGCCTATTTCGCGTCCATAGTGCTGCTTGCACTCGAGGCCACAGCTCCTGTGGACCATCACGCAACAGCGTTCACCACGAACTATTTCGACTCGGTGGTATTCCTTACAATGTTCTTGCTCATGGGGCGTCTCTTAGAGACATACTCCAAGGCAAAGACTGCCTCCGCAGTCTCCATGCTTGCCAGTCTGCGGCCTGACACGGTCACGCTAGTGGAGCGGACGCCAAGTGATGGCAATGAGAAAGCTGAGGAGGTGGGTAAGACCGTGGAATCAGTGGTCCCTCATGACTGGATTGAAGCCGGCGACTTGGTTCGCGTGAATCCAGGCATGTCTCCGCCAGCGGACTGCTTGGTTGTCGACGGCGAGAGCGATTTTGATGAAAGCGCTCTTACAGGAGAGAGTAGGCCCGTCCGCCGTGGCAGCGGCGAACAAGTTTTTGCTGGCACAATCAACGTTGGTGGAAGTTCGCTGGTGTGCAGAGTGGCAGCAACCGAAGGAGACAGCATGTTGGATCAGATTGTAAATGTGGTTCGGCAAGGCGCGGCCAAGCGAGCCCCAGTGGAACGAGTTGCCGACCGCATCACATCCGCATTTGTGCCTGTCATTGTTCTGCTTGCAGTGCTCACTTGGGTCATCTGGCTAGCGCTGGGCTACTCCGGTGCGTTGCCAGAATCCTACCTGGACATTGACATTGGAGGCTGGGCGGTTTGGTCGCTTCAGTTCTCGATCGCAGTCTTTGTTGTGGCATGCCCATGTGGCATTGGTCTCGCCGCGCCTACGGCTCTGTTTGTAGGCGCGGGCCTGGCAGCACGACACGGCATTCTGGCTCGCGGTGGTGGTGAAGCATTCCAGGAAATGAGCAAGCTCAACGTGCTATGCTTTGACAAGACGGGGACACTGACCGAGGGCGGTGAGCCGAAGATAGCGGATGAGCTTGCGGTGGGTGAAGGTTCTAGTCGTGTCAGGCACATTGCCATTGCGGCCAAGCTCGAGAGCTTGTCAGGACATCCTCTTGCACGAGCTGTGAAGGAGTACGCTAGCCACGTTGAGGGAGCAGACGACGAAGACGTCGCCATTGTGAGCGCCGAGGAGGTAGCCGGGCGAGGCATCGCCGGCTTGGTCCAGGTCGCTGGGCAGGAGGTCGACGTAGTAGTCGGCAACGAGGCGTTCATGACTGATCGAGGTGTGGCACCGTTGAGCCCTGAGCATCAGGATTTGATCGAGGCATGGAAGAACGAGGGCAAGAGCGTGGTGCTGGTGGCAGTGAATTTCGAGGTTGTGCTCGGGCTTTCTGTGGGAGACAAGATCAGGCCCGAGGCCAAGTGGGTGGTGGAGCGTTTGAAGAAGCGTGGCATAGAGGTGTGGATGATCAGCGGGGACAACCCCACTACCGCAAGGGCTGTGGCGCGTCAGGTCGGGATACCCGATGCGCAGGTTATGGCTGGAGTAATGCCGAAAGAGAAGGCAGACAAGATCAAGTACCTCCAGCGGCGGACCGGGCGGGCCATTGTCGGCATGGTCGGGGACGGGATCAACGATGCGCCGTCTCTGACCACGGCTGACGTTGGGATTGCGATAGGGTCGGGGTCGGACATTGCGCTGAGCTCAGCGGCATTTGTGCTGCTCAATACCAGCCTCGTGTCGATCTTGGTGCTGGCCGAGCTGAGCCGGACCGTGTTCAATCGGGTCCGGTTCAACTTTGGGTGGGCCATGATCTACAATCTGATCGCGGTGCCCATCGCGGCAGGGGTGATCTACCCGCACAACAACTCGCGGCTGGACCCGGCGTTTGCTGCGCTGGCCATGGCACTCAGCAGCGTCAGCGTCATTCTGTCGTCGCTGGCGCTGCGGCTGTATCGGGCGCCGAAGTTTGACGAGTAGATTTTGAATACATTATGGTGTAATGGTGGCAATGCGTACTTTGCTCGTCGTGGCGTCGACAGCTGTGTAGCTGGACACGGCCATTATCGCTGTCGCAATGGATGCCATGGTGGACAGAGAGCCGGCTCGTGGCGGGTGGCAAATACGTGCTCGCCGGGACGTCGCCAACACATTTAGCTGATATGGTCGTTCTCGCTGGCCACAGACGCCACGGTGGACAGACAGCCATTACAGCAAAGGCTCGTAGCGTCATCGGTTCACGATACAATTGCCGAGCGGTGACAGCGGGCTCAACGCGCCCGGTCGGTCAGCTGACACGCTCATTCGCTGCGGCGATGACCACATGTAATGGCGGACAGAGTGCTGACGACCGGAGAGCGAAGGCTCGTAGCGCTGGCAGCGCCCGTCGGACACAATCGCCCGGCAGTGGCAGTACGTCGCTCGCTGTAGCGTTCAGCAGCCGCAGCGCTCGCTGAGACACGGTCGCTCGCACCTGCGCTTAGCAGCACGGCGACGATGACGCCGTGTCGCATCACCAGCGGCCCCGCCGCAGATGTCAACGCACCACGCCGTGCCCATGTGTGGGGTAGACGGGCGTGGCGGGCGTCGACCTTGGCGGCCGGGCGGGGTCTGGGGCCGGAGTCCGGCGAGGGGCATGGAGGGGCCCGTTGCCGGGGCCCCAGAGGGATCGCGTGACACCTGGCACGGCAGACAGGCGGGCACACCACCTCGCACGCTTGGCGCAGTGGCGGGCTATTCGCGGAGCAGAGATGAGATGGGAATGCGTATGCGATGGCGTGGCGAGTGCACGAGCTGGCCCGCCCATAGCCGGGGGCCCGGCCCGGGAAGGACCGGACGGTGCTACAGCGCCTAAGACCGAGGCCCGGGCCGGACACTAGGGTGCTACGGCGCTACGGTGGGCAGATCCGAGCGATATCGCTCGCCAAACGTGGCCAAGTCATGGGGCGCGCGCGGCGTACGGTGCTGATCGCGGGCGAACCAATGACGGCGCCGAAGCCGCTATCTCGAAGGCGGGCCCTGCAGGGGCCTAGCGACGATGAGCACCGCACGCGGACGTAATGGCGACCGCGACGGGCCGGTCGTCAAGGCTCGACCGGTACGCGACGGGAATCCTTGCCCAAGGATGGTCGCCCGTGTCTTGCAGGTCCCCTGATCCAGGGCATGTTTAAGAGAGATGGATCGCATGGGGTGGAGGACGGCCGGCACAGCCGGTTTACGGGTACACGGGGGCCCGTCCGGGGCCCGGACGTCCCGTAGACGGTCGAGGGCCGCTGGGCCCGTGCCGCCGCCTCTTTGAGCGTGGCTCTCCAGTGCCTGCCCACCCGGCCACCCGCAAAAAAGTTTTCCAGGCCCCTTCCCCTCCCCCTCTTTATGTTGCGTTCCCGGCCACAGCGTACGCAAACCCGATACATTTTCGGGCTTTTTTGTATATATTAAAAGAGACCGGCCCCCCGCCTCGCCGAGCAGCGACACCCCGGTCCAGCCAAATTCTCCGTCCACAGTGACACCACCCTGTCCTCGGTGACACCACCTTGCTCTAAGGTTTTTTTTTCTCGTGCAGGTGGATCAGTCACTGCCATGACGGAAAAACTCGTCTACCCCGAGGAGCACCTCGACGGAATGACCGAAAAATACCCCTACCACGACGGCCACGACCCGGAGACCGGCATCCAGTATGCGTCCGCCAACGACCGGGGCTCCGTCAAGGAGGGCGAGGTCAAGCGCTCCCTCAAGGCCCGCCATATTTCCATGATCTCCCTCGGAGGCACAATAGGCACCGGCCTCTTCGTCGGCCTCGGCAACTCGCTCGCCTACGCAGGCCCCGTCGGCGCTCTCATTGCATTCATGTTCATGGCCACCGTCGTGTACAGCGTCGCACAAAGTTTAGGCGAGATGGCCACCTTCATCCCCATCACCGGCTCCTTTGCGGCCTTCACCACCCGCTTCGTCAGCCCCGCTCTCGGCGCCGCCTGCGGCTGGCTCTACTGGTTCTCCTGGGGCGTCACCTTCGCCATCGAGCTCACCGTGTGCGGCAGCATCATCGAGTACTGGACCGACGCCGTGCCGAACGCGGCCTGGATCGCCATTCTCTTCGTCGTGCTCACCGCCATGAACTGCGTCCCCGTGCGCTTTTACGGCGAGGTCGAGTTCTGGATCGCAGCAATCAAGGTCGTCGCCATCGTGGGCTTCCTGGTCTATGCATTTTGCATGGTGTGTGGTGCCGGCAAGACCGGCCCCATCGGCTTCCGCTACTGGCGCAACCCCGGACCCTGGGGCCCCGGAACCTTCAGCGCGGATGAGACGTTCGACAACGTTAACACTGGCCGTTTTGTTGGCTGGCTCTCCACACTGGTCAACGCCGCCTTCACCTACCAGGGTACCGAGCTCGTAGGTATTACCGCCGGTGAGTCGGCCAACCCCCGCCGCAACGTGCCGCGTGCGATCAACAAGGTGTTCTTCCGTATCGCCATCTTCTACATTGGCTCGGTGTTCTTCCTCGGCCTGCTCGTGCCCTTCAACGACCAGAAGCTGGTCGACGCGCAGCAGTACACTGCGGCGTCGCCCTTCATCATCGCCATCAACAACTGCGGCACTCCTGTCCTCCCGGACATCTTCAACGCGGTCATCTTGTCCACCATCATCTCGGCCGGTAACTCCAACGTCTACATTGGCTCGCGTATCCTTTACGCGCTTGCCGGCTCGGGCACCGCCCCCAGGTGGTTCCTGTGGACCACGCGCAAGGGCGTGCCGCTCCTGGGTGTGTTCAGTACTGCCATTTTCGGTCTGCTCGGATTCCTCACCGTGAGCAACTCGAGTGCTGTTGTGTTTGACTGGCTGGTCAACATCTCGACCGTGGCTGGACTCATCACATGGGCGCTCATCTCGCTCAGCCACCTGCGATTCATGAAGGCTATCAAGGTGCAGGGCATTCCACGGGACGCGCTCCCGTTCCGGGCCAAGGGCGGTCGCCCGTACGCCATGTACGCCTTTATCGCCATTTGCATCATCACCCTCATCCAGGGCTTTACGGCGTTCTGGAGCTTCACTGCCGAGAAGTTTTTCACGGCCTACATTTCGCTCATCATCTTTTTTATCCTCTGGATCATCTTCCAGTTCATCTTCCGGTGCGGTCTCAAGGTTCCCCTGGAGCAGGTGGATCTCGACACGGGCCGTCGCGAGATCGAGAACGTGATCTGGGAGGAGGCGCCGCCGCGCAACATCTGGGAGAAGTTCTGGGAGTGGGCTGCGTAGACGGCTACGACAACGACGACGACCATGACTTTTGCGTTTATCTTTCTGAATGTATAATGCTCTACATCGTGTCGCGTGCCTCGCTGCCTGTCTCGGATGGGCGTGTGCCCACCCGATGCCGTAGGTCGTGGGCCGTCAGGTCGTGGGCCCATTCACAGCAGGTTGTAGCCCTTTCAGGTTGTGAGCCCGCCAGGTCGTGTGCCCAGACTCTTTGTGGAACCACGACGATGGACGACGCCGAATTGCAAGCAATCCGACAGGCGCGGCTCGCCGAGCTCCAGAAGCAGGGCGGCGGGCCCGGCGGTGGCGCCGCTGGAGCGCCGAGCGGCGACGACGCCGGACGGGCAGCGCAGGAGGAGGAGATGCGCGCATCAGTGGTGGGTGGCCCTGGCGCCAGGCGTGGCACAGCGGGACCTAGCTAAGACAGCTTGCGCAGATCTTGTCGCCGGGGGCCCGCGAGCGGCTGTCGCGGATCCGGATAGTGCGGGGCGACCGGGCACGGGGCGTCGAGGACCTGCTCATTCGCATGGCCCGGTCGGGCCAGATACGCCAGAAGGTGGAGGAGCAGGAGCTCGTAGGGCTGTTGGACCAGATCTCGCGCCAGGAGACGAGCCAGAAGCAGACAAAGATAGTGGTAAGTGCACCGCGCGCCCGCGTAGCGGACAGCAGCACCGCTGACACAGTTTGACAGGCGGAAAGACACCGTGGACTCGGACGACGACTTCTTTGACTGAGCAGTGAATGAGAATGTGTTTTTGCCACCCTTTGCGCAGACTGTGGTCCGCAGCGTAGTTCCCAGCACGCAGGGTTAGGGTTCGTCGAGCGCCGCCAGTCAGACCTTCGACGACATCCACGACCAAGTGCAACGACAGAGACGACAATGCCGCCCGTGCAAATGCCGAGAGGGGCCCAGCCCCGGGAGCCCACTGTCTTTGAGAAGATGAAGATGGGCGCTATCATGGGGGTGAGTGCAGAGCAGCGGCAGACCAGGACGTAGCTAACCCAGGCCGGCGTCGGCGTGTGCATCGGCCTCCTGTTCGGCGGAATCGCACTGTACCAGAACGGACCGGGCCCGAACGGCTACATTCGCAGTCTTGGACAGTATATCGGCGGCTCTGCCGGCATGTTCTCCATGTTCATGGCCATTGGCTCGGTGATCCGCTCCGAGGAGCGCATGCCGCGCTCGCCCATCGAGTGGCAGCTGCGCTTCACCCAGGCCAAGGTCATCTCGCGCGCTGCCCTCAACGAGAGGCTCGCCGGCGGCCGTGCCTAGTCGGGAGGACCGTGTCTGACCACGTTGTTCATGCCCTGGCCCCGTTGCCGGGCCCGGGCAGGCGTTCGGGCGACCTGAAGTGGCCGACGAAAACAAAAGTGTAGATAGTTAGCAACATGGACGTTTGAGCCTGCCCCTGTCCGAGCCGTAGGCTATTCGGTGCTCCGGCTTCCTCTCCCTTCCCCCCACAACCGTAGAGGTGCGTGCGGCGCACCCACATGACGGCATCCTGGCCTACGGCAGGCGGAAACCCACGAGCAGCACATCCACCATGGCACGGCGGACGGAGGGGATCAACTTTGTCAACTTCAACCAGGACTTCAGCTGCATCTCGGTGGGCACCAAGACTGGCTACAAGATCTACAATTGCGACCCGTTCGGCAAGTGTTTCACCAAGAACGATGGCGGCATGGGCATCGTCGAGATGCTCTTTTGCACCTCGCTGGTGGCGGTCGTCGGGCTCGGCGACCAGCCTGCCCTCTCGCCACGTCGGCTCAAGATAGTCAACACAAAAAGGCAGAGCACCATCTGCGAGTTGACGTTTCCGACAGCAGTGCTGGCGGTCAAACTGAACCGGAAACGACTGGTGGTGCTGCTGGAGGAGCAAATCTACATATACGACATCTCCAACCTAAAACTGCTCCATACTATTGAGACATCGCCAAACGCTCAGGCGCTGCTGGCGCTCTCGCCCTCCTCAGAGAACTGCTACCTGGCGTACCCGTCGCCGGCTCCCACAAATGCGCCGTTTGCGCTGCCACAGCACACGCCGGCCAACACCACCAGCCCGTCACGGACAGGCGATGTTGTGCTGTTCGACGCGCTCTCGCTCCAGCCGGTCAACGTGGTGGAGGCACACAAGAGCCCCCTGTCAGCGGTGGCGCTCGACTCGGAGGGCAAGCTGCTGGCGACTGCGTCCGACAAGGGCACCATCATCCGGGTGTTTTCCGTGCCAGGCGCGCAGAAGCTGTACCAGTTTCGGCGCGGAACATATCCGTCCAAGATCTACTCTATCAACTTCAATCTAGCGTCGACGCTGCTGTGCGTGTCGTCGGCCACCGAGACAGTGCACGTGTTTCGGCTGGGCAGCGCCGCCGACGCCCCGAGCGGGCCCTCGGACGGCGGCTCGGGGTCGCTGCGGCGGTCGAGCGGCGGCGCGGACGCGGGGCTGCCGCAGCTGAACCGCTCCGACAGCCAGGACGCCGCGGCGTTCGACGCATTAGTGGAGAGCAAGCGGCGCAACGGCGGCATGGCGGGCATCATCCGACGGTCGTCGCAGACGCTGGGCAAGACAGTAGCGGGGGCGGTGGGCGGATATCTGCCGAACGCAGTGACGGAGATGTGGGAGCCGGTGCGGGACTTTGCGTACGTCAAGCTCCCTGCCGCGACGGGGACCAAGTCTGTGGTGGCCCTGAGCAACAGCTCGCCGCACGTCATGGTTGTGACGGCCGAGGGCTACTTTTACCAGTACTCTATTGATCTGGAACGTGGGGGCGAGTGCGAGCTCATCAAGCAGTACTCGCTCCTCGACAACTCTGACGAGCTCGTGCCGTCTGTTTACGACTAGCAATAATAATAAGACACGACGGGGTTTGTTGTGGTTGCTGCTGTTCGGTTGGTGTCAATTGCCACTCGGTTGATGTTGCCTGTTGCCACTACAAGCGGGCTGTTGTAGGTTGTTGTCTGTTGCCACTGCTAGTTGGCTGATGTCGGTTGTTGTCGGTTGCCACTGTTGGTGGCTGATGCTGGTTGCGGTTGCCACTGTCAATCACCACTATCAGGTTGCCTAGTCGGTTGCCACTTCCGTTGGCTTTAGTCTGTTGCCACTGTCGGCCGGTTCTGTTGCCGCGGCAACAGACGCCACCCCCGTTGTCACGGCACTGGCCGCCCCCGCGTTGCCACCCGCGTTGCCACGGCAAAGGCCGCCCGTGTTGCCACGACAACAGGCGCGCCCCTGCATAAGCCCCAATTGGGGCCAGATCCATCCTACATCGGGGAGGCACTCTTTATAAGACTCAAGGGCGCTTGGTTGTTTTGTGGCTTTAATGCGATTGTAGTATGGTGTGG